>ML808372.1:112886-162606 GCA_009831015.1 Picea engelmannii | reverse complement strand
GGGGTTGTTTCCTTTCCCATGGTAATCCGATACAGGCCTTTACTTCTTAATAAATCTTCCATATGGGATCTCCATTGGAAGTAGTTGTTGTTGGTAAGCATGACAGTACTTGTAGAAGCCATATTAAATATGTAGATAATGCATATTTAAAAACTAAAACTAATGATCTTGATGGAAAGATCTTGAAAAGTTGTGCGATTTAAAAAAAAAATGGCACTGAAAATGGACTTCCGATGTGAGAGTTATACCTCTTTTAAAAAAGGCATAAATGGTAACCAAATAACTACGTGATAGTGTAAGCTACTTTATGAAGTGACCCACTTTTATAAAGAGAAGTGGGGATCACTTTTACAATGAGGTTACAGTATAACAGAAAAGTTGCATGCAAAATAACTCTAAAATAAAATATAAAGCTACTTATAGTGATTCACTTTTATACTTGAAGTGAAATGCACTTTACAATTTATAGCATGAACTTTTTCAAAAAAGGTAACAAAAGAGAGACTTGAACTCAAGACCTCTTACTTAATAAGGCAATTTTCAACTAAATGGTCTAGCAAAACATATTGTAATGTTCAGAAGGAGGATTGGGGTACAACAATGAATGAAGAGTATCGTTCTTTAATGGAAAACGATACTTGGGATCTTGTACCTCTTCCAAAAGGAAGAAAACTTGTTAGATGCAAATGGGTATACCGAACTAAGTATGCATCAGATGGAAGTATTGAAAGACACAAGGCTCAATTAGTTGCCAAAGAATTTTCCCAAGTTGAAGGCATTGACTATAATGAAACCTTTGCCCATGTAGCCAAAATGAATTCCATCCGCCTTGTTCTTGGCCTTACTGGGTGGATTGGGGGTGTTGTTGTTGTTGTTTTTGTAAAAGACGTCCTTGGAGAGCATGCTCCAAAAAAACTCTTTTCACACAAGAAAAAAATTTCGCTTCTCGATGACAACAACAGTGAGATCTCGGTTAGCTTACCCGGAAGATGCACCTTTTCCTATCTGTTTCTGATTTTCTGAGATCGCACAAGGTGCAGGGCAAAGAGAATACACAGATCTAAAAGAGTAGCAGCCCATAAATAAAAAAATACAAACCAAAATAAAATCAAAACTTTGCAAAAATTTAAAAAAAATGCGTATTCAGACTTTATACCTCCGGATCTGACTATAATGGTCGTATCTTGGGAAAACAGAAACCTTTTCGAGTGAAACGAAAAGTGTTCCTGAATGAAACGAGTGCCATGGATGCAATGGAACAGTCCTCTTAGCCCTGAAATGTATGAAAATGCCAGAAAATGGAGATGAGGCAACTCGGCTTCACGATCTTGATCTACAACAGGAGCGGGTCTTCAAATAAGATCTAATACCATGTTTGAAAACATAGGTATTCCAACAGAGGATGAACACCTTTAGTAACCACTCACATAACCAGATCAAATATCAACACACCGATGTTTTCACGTGGTAAAACCCCTACGGGGAAACATCCATGGCCCCAACCAACGTGACCACTTGGGAGTAGTTTATTAATGCAAAGAAAAATATTACAGAGAGATTTTACAAGAGAGTTTCTCACAATCGATCATCAGTAAATGACCCTCCATGCTATTTAAATAGAGATCATGGACCAATCGGGTGTTAATCCACGGATCAATGGTTGTTAATATCGAGAAGAGTATGAACCGTCGGATCACTCTATGTCAGGAACATATCATGACCGTCGGATTTCCTAACTACAAATGCATACTAATGCATACTAAAGAAACACACTTTTACCTAACAACATATTAAGCCATGTAGATCTTAACTAACTCCTAAGTGTCTAAATATCCTAACATCAATACTGCAAGTGAGAGGATGATATGCAATGACAACTTAACGACAAAGAATTTCCTTTTTTATAAATTTAGTCTACTTGGTTTGAAAAAAGGTTAAACTAACACCAAATAGACATCCTTTCAAATCCAATTTACAAGTGTGAAAGAGACAAGTTCAATCGACAATATTTTCTCTTTTTGAGAGAGTTGGAAAAGAGCTTAAATCAGACTCGTGGGAGTCCCATAGGTATAGGTCAACATGCTTATGAGTAATAATGTGAGGTTCAAATGAAAATTCATATTGGTATTATAAAGGACTCCCGATCTTTATGGAATAATCTCAGCATGGGAACTAGATGGCACAGATGTTATAACTAGGGAACCCATGTTGGGTAAGCCTCTACCATTCATTAACGACACTTATAGTAATAATAAGGAGGTTTTCTGTCGCTAACAAAATGGGACCGTACCTAAGGAATATGAAGAGCGGTCATAGGATAATGCAAGTCTGGAAAATGGAGTGACGACCTATCCTACGTGCTTGGTAAAAGAAAATACTTGGAAAATTCATGGATGGGTGAAATGAAACTACAAAACGCAAGAATTCTTGGATAAAACCGCCAAAACCAACTCTTTCCACTGCAATATTAGTCCACTAGGCCAAAATATTAGCATAAACTATGTAAAGTGGGTAAATTGTTTCTATAAATAGTAAAAATATCCAAATTTACCATACCATTTCACATCTTCACCCAAATAATGCGTTTTGGACAAAATTTCCTATGACCTTCAAGTGATGATTATGGGAGCTACTAGCAACAAAAAGGAAAACTATCCATACCAAGTAAGTATTATTTCCCTCCTCTTTATTTCTAGTGGATTAGATTTTGAAAATAGGTCTCATTTTTTTTATCTTTTTAATGCACAAATTAGGAATTAGGGTATACACGAGATGTAGATCATCAGGTCCTGTATACAGAGCCATATACATGACTGTTATAAAAACAAACTGCATTTATGCATCCCTATACACAACTTTGTAAACTGCAGCTTGCGTACAAGTCCATAGCTTGGTGTTTTTCAAAGGAATTTGACTCAAAAATTGGTTTTTATTTGTAGGATGGTACTGGAATGGAGAGAAAGAGAGAATGAGGAAGTTGATGCTACAATGTAAAGATACCCAAGGGTACAAATAACATTAAAAATATGCAGGATTTATAATTTTTTGGCTCTCAATGGAATGAGGGCTCAAGTGAGGCTACTCCAAATGCGGGTGAACTTTTTGGATCCAGAGACGTAGGCCTTCAAACTCGATGGGAAGCCCCTGAGAATTGAAGTCAAGTATATATACTTTCTAATAGTTTTATTGCATGAGGGTAAGGTGGTGAACCTCAAAGCCAGGGGAGCTAGGAGTGGCATGAACAGAGAGGAATACATCACCACTCGCTATGTTGCAGGCACAAAAAATGTAGGGATCCAACTCCCAATTCGAGTGATCAACAACCTAAGTCTAAAGATCATCACTCTCATGCTAACATGGATTATGGGGTCGTCCTCATTGCATAAGGCATCAATTCCACTGATGTTCTACTCCATGGAGTGCCTACGATCCACAATATATGATTGGTGCACCTCACTATTGGCTACTATGAAGAGCCAATTGACAAACTACAAACAGGGTAGGAAGAGGAACTTCAGGTTCACATCTATATTTTGTAGTTTTTCTTTGAGTGGATTTCAGGATTGAGCCCTAGAATTGAGATTTCTCCACATAGACCGCTCGATCTAGAAATGTCACAATGGACTAAGGTGATGACACGGTTGGGACCTGGTAGGGTACATACCCCTACAATGATGAGTTCTTCTTCTGGTGGTGCTGACAAAAAATATCCCTGGAGGACTACCCTTATGCAGGGATTGACTTGAGAGGAGACTTAGACATGGAATTTGCACCAGGTTCCACCTATGGAGATATAGGTATGAAATAATTTTCAAATGTATTTCATTTTTTATGCCTTTTTAATGAGAAAAACAAAGATATTTTTGGATGGTGTCAAGTATTTAACAAAAATATTTGTTTCATAGATGTGGGTCCACGACATCCAGATGGATTACCATGACACTGATGGTGGCACGAGGGAGATGAGCTAGTGGGAGGAGACTCAGAGATATTTCTTCAAAATGTGCAGGGAAACTTGTCTCGTTTGACATGTAGAATACCCATGGTTCAGGTAGAGGATCTACCAGAGGCGATGTAGCGACAGATGGTGGGTATGTGTGGATTTTAACCTTGTAAAATATTTACTGCAAACAAATTTTTAGTAAAAGAACATAAAATATACAATGGAATATACAAACCTTACATAAAGATTTTTCCCCTGGAAACCCAAACCGGGAAAACCAACATATTCTATATTCATTCATAGTGATACAATGTTTACAATAAAATATACATATTGGAGCCAGTGACATACAAAACCCTAACCCAATGACCTGTATTATTCAACAACCCTAATTTCTTAGCCAGAAATAGAAAACCATCGGCAAAAAACCATGTGTCGAAAAACCTCCCAAAAATGGACACGCAAATCAAGGAAACATAAAAAAATGAGGCAAAAATGAAACACGTTTCTCGAGGAAAAAAAATTATCGGGGGTGCTACCCCTGTACCCCTCAAGGGTGGTCCTAGAAGGCCCTCCTCAAACCCCCCTGCATTACTGGTGCAATGCAGACACTACTTCTCATGCAAATAATATAACACATACCTAACAATGTGCCCTATGCATGGGTACGACTCTTCTGGCATCTCGCAAATGTCATAGTATTTTATCATGGCACACATCTGGTGCCACATACATAGATATTATGGTTATTGTATCGATCATATGTATATTTATTTTAAGGGTGTGAGCCCCAATTCTGTACTATAAAACCATAGTTTTTTAAGAAATGATATATAAAACATGGGTCTTTAGCTTTACCTATATTAAAATGTGTACATTGGTGAATGTGTTTTCTTTTAATTTAGTTATGTGAAAAATGCCAATCTAAAACATAATTAGCATATGCATCGAATACATAACTATAAATTCTAGGTATGTGATTATAAGTAATAAAATCAAAATGTGATTCCAAAATTTGTACCTGTAAAAATCATTAGAGTAGAGTAGGGTCTTGCACATGGTAACTATTGTTCAACTTGCATACTACTAACTAGGAATCCAATCGAACTTCTAAAGAATGAATACCATGTGAAACAAAATCATGCAAAAGCTCTATAATGACGCTATATTCAACCACATTATTCATTGATGGCCCTAGAAAAATGCCACCTAAAGACACTAGTTGACCCTCGGGTGAGTAAACAACCCAAGCGGTGGAAGCTAAGTTCCGTATATGACGACTGGCACCGTCTAAGAATCCTAAGTAAATTGAAGACTACGTCGACATCTTCCAACCAAGGGAAAACTCGATAAGAAAGCCAATGACGAAAGGGAAAAGATATATACACTAAGATACACTAGTATACAAAGAGTTACACCCAAGCTTTGGGCTCAAGTGTAATATCTTTTCAAGTAGATCCCATTTCTAGCCTTAGCCATCATATTCCCTTCATAATGTTCTAATTCATGGGCTTCTTTTTCTAATACCCATCGCACAATATAAGGAGCGTGCCACATGGGGTTGAACTTTCCTGCCCCCTACGACTCTTTGGCCTGGTCCTACCACAAGACCAAGTCACCCTCAACATACTGCCGAGGACATATGGACTTATCATAATGTACATTTACATGGCATTTATTTTCATCGATAGTCGTACATGCATCTCGACAATTCTTATCTAGGCTCTCTAGGTGTACGAGGTGTTCTTTGAGATCGAACGTGTCACGTAGGAGCTTAACTACCAGTATAAGAGAAGGGATTTCGCATTCAATAGGATAGATTGAATCCACACTATTTACTAACTGAAAAGGAGAAAAAATGGTGGAAGTATTAACCGAGGTTCAGTATGCCCAAAGACGAGGGTAAGGAATGATATGCCAAACATATTTTTTTTGGCAAAGAGTTTTCTGCAAAATGGTCTTGAGAGCCTTGTTCACGACCTCTACTTGTCCATTTTTTGGGGGGTAGTAAGGGGAATAATGACCATGTTCAAACCCTAGTTTTGATGCTAACTCTTTCATCATTTCGTTCTGAAAGTGACTGTCGTGATCAGTGACAATCTCACTTGGTATTCTAAATCGAGCTATAGTTTGATTGAACACGAAAAATGTTGTAGTCTTACCATCAAATTTAGATGTAGAAATGGCCTCAACCCACTTAGTAAAGTAGTCTACAACCACGGTAATATGTTGATTCCCCCCATCCAAAGTTGGGTTGCAATCCACAAAATCCACCCCCCACTTGGTGAAGGGACCGACGATAACGATCGGGTGAAGAGGGCATGGATGAAAGTACATATTTTGAGTGAACACCTGGAAAAGGTGACACTTCTTGACTACTTTGACACAATATTTAAAAATAAATGCCCAAAAATAACTGACTCGCAAAATTGTTTGGGTTGTAGCAAGCCTAGATATATCACCACCACAAGCCCCACTATGACAATCATTAAGAACAAAATCATCCTCTTCGTGAGTCAAGCAATGAAAAAATATATTATCTACACCTCAACAATACAAATTGTCATCGATATATTCAACCACATTCAACCACATTATTCATTGATGGCCCTAGAAAAATGCCACCTAAAGACACTAGTTGACCCTCGGGTGAGTAAACAACCCAAGCGGTGGAAGTTAAGTTCTGTATACGACGACTAGTATACAAAGCATTACACCTAAGCTTTGGGATCAAGTGTAATATCTTTTCAAGTAGATCCCATTTCTGGCCTTAGCCATCATATTCCCTTCATAATGTTCTAATTCATGGGCTCCATTTTCTAATACCCGTCGCACAATATAAGGACCGTGCCACATGGGGTTGAACTTTCCTACCCCCAACGACTCTTTGGCCTGGTCCTACCACAAGACCAAATCACCCTCAGCATATTGTTGAGGACAGATCGACTTATCATATTGTACATTGACATGGCATTTATTTTCTTCGATAGTCATACATGAATCTCGATGATTCTTATCTAGGCTCTCTAGGTGTACAAGGCGTTCTTTGAGATAGAACATGTTAGGTAGGAGCTTAACTACCAGTATAAGAGAAGGGATTTCACATTCAATATGACAGATCGAATCCACACTGTGTACAAAATGAAAAGGAGAAAAAATGTTGGAAGTATTAACTAAGGTTTAGTATGCCCAAAGACGAGGGTAAAGAATGATATGCCAAACATATTTTCTTTGGCAAAGAGTTTGCTGCAGAATGGTCTTGAGAGCCTTGTTCAAGGCCTCTACTTGTCCATTTTTCTGGGGGTAGTAAGGGGAATAATGACCATGTTCAAACCACAATTTTGATGCTAACTCTTTCATCATTTCATTTTGAAAGTGACTATCATGATTAGTGACAATCTCACTTGGGATTCTAAACCAAGCGATAATTTGATTGAACATGAAAAATGTTGTAGTCTTACCATCGAATTTAGATGTAGGAATGGACTCAACCTACTTAGTAAAGTATTCTACAACCACAGTAATATATTGATTCCCCCCATCCAAAGTTAGGTTGCAATCCACAAAATCCACCCCCCACTTGTTGAAGGGAATGACAATAACAATCGGGTGAAGAGGGAATGGATGCAAGTACATATTCTGAGTGAACACCTGGAAAGGGTGACACTTCTTGACTACTTTGACACAATATTTAAAAATAAACGACCAAAAATAACTAACTTGCAAATTTTTTTGGGTTCTCGCAAGCCTAGATATATGACCACCACAAGCCCCACTGTGACAGTCATTAAGAATAGAATCATCCTCTTCGTGAGTCAAGAAATGACAAAATATATTATCTACACCTCAACAATACAAATTGTCACCGATGATAAGTTAGTTCTCATCTTGTTATCATATGTGTTGTCGATCGTCTCTCGAAAGACGCTGAGAGAAATTCAAGGTTTGCGTATAGATCAAAATGTCTCCATACTAGGGGTTTGAGGATGAGACAAGGAAAATGTGTTCATCCACAAATGAATTGACATGAATAACATCCTCATATAACTGAGGGAATTATGATATTAACTCAACAAAAACTAACGATTTCTTGGACTTTTGCGAAGAAAAATTGAGATAAAACTCTTGCAAGATGACAATCGCTTTATTATATTCCCCCCCTATGATACGCCTAGTAAGATGTATTGAAATGGATTGATGTCAACAACTATGGTATTTTTTCAAAGCAATTTATATTTTCATAATCTTTAAACTACATGTACGACATCCAAAGATAGCTTCTCAACATGAGAGTACTTGAGTTTAGAGACGACTAAGTTTTTACTAATATAGTAAAAAACGTGCTCACGGAGCTCATCATCCTCCTGAACTAAAACCATACCAGTCATCCCTTTAGACGCGATTATATAAAGCAATTAATATCTACTATAGTCGGGAGGCTTTAGTAGAGGCATCAATACTAATGATTTCTTAAGAGCATCAAAGGATTTTTGGGCTCACTCATCCCATATAAACAGAGTGTCTTTCTTCAAGAGACGCATGAAACCCTTATTAATATTGGCATAGTTTACTATTAACTGATGTAATAAGTTAGCTTTCCCCTGTAAACCTTGAAGATAATGAATAGTGTGCGGGGGATGCAGTCAAATTATTTCCTCAACCTTTAACGGATCCACCATGATCCCAGTATTAGAGACTAATAATCCTAAAAGATGATTTGACCTAGTGCAAAAGATGCACTTATGAGGGTTCCAATGGATGTGATAATAGTGGCATCTCTCAAAAAATAGCCTAAGGTGGGTAGAGTTATCCACTCTTTTGCAAGAGTTAGCAGTGAGATCATCAAGGTAAGCTTCAACTAAGGTAAGCTTCAACTATATGCTTGAGATCGTGAAAAGAGAAGGTCATGGATCATTGGAAGGTTGCTACGACATTTTTAAGGCTGAAAGGAATTTTCCATTATGTGAAAGTACCCCAAAGACAAATAAATGTCTTCTTATGTTTATCCTCAGGTTTAATCTGAATTTGGTAGTATCTTGAAAATCCATCCGTAAAAGAAAAAACCATTCTTATCACACACTCATCGAGAATCTAATCAATGAAAGGTGTTGAGAAGTTGTCTTTAGGACAAGAATTATGCAGATCTCAAAAATCCATGCACACACGGATGGTTCCTTGCTTCTTATTCAAAAGAATGGGGTTGGATACCCATTCAGTCAAGGGAACTAGGTAGATAAATATTTCATTAAGAAGTTTCTCCACCTCTGCCTTAATAACAGGGTCCTTCTTAGGATTAACAACTCTAAGCCTTCGTCAAATAGGTTTAGAATCCAAGTAGGTTTTAATCTCATGTTAGACAGTAGGAGGGTCGATTCCTAACATGTATTCATATGACCAAGTGAATACATCACAAAATTCCTTAAAGAGCTCGGTGTATAAAGAATTTCTTCCAGAGAACAATCTGCAACGATATATACATTTTCAACTCTACTAGGATTATGAGAGATATTGATCGCGATGGTAGGAGAAATAATCTCCATTTTTCCTTTAACATAAATGTCCTACGTATCAAGTGGAACTACAATGTGACCGATTATATCACTCAAAGTATATCTAAAATCATCTCATTTGATTCAAGCAAGCTATGGGAGGAGGTAAGAGTGATGATGCATATCATCCCATGGCCTATAAGAACCAGTCATTACCTCTACAATTTCTTTATCTGAAGGTAAAGTGGTATTGAGGAAATCATGTGAGAAATATGATGAAGTGGACCATATAGGACGAAGAACATGATCCTCCCTGTCCATATGTGAGGGGATAGGGTCAGGATAAGAGTCAAGAATAGCCTGATATGTTATCTCTATTATCGATAGTGGCATATTCATTTCAATTTGTCACTGACCTTCACAAGATAAGGCCAGGGAAGGTAGGGTCCAAGGGTTGTTAAAATATGAAGTGCGGAAAGGAATGGACCTCATTGATGAAGCAGACCTACTAGACATGGCATAGATATGATGAATCGTTGCCACAAAATCCAAGGTACCCATAAGGGAGGAATACATTCCGACACCAATATCCTCAGTTGTCGGCTGAGAATTTTTTATCATGGGGATCGAAGGTCCAATTGATGCATTGCGTATAGCATGTGCAAATCATAATTGATCGATCATCATGATTTTCCCATCATGAAAAAAACATAAAGTATGGAAAACAGACTATACAACTGTAGTCATAGAATAATTCCAATTATGCCCTAGTAATAAGTTATAGTCAAGGGGTGCATCAACCACCTCGACATCCACCTCCACTATCTTCCCACCTAATTAGATGAGAAAGATAGTAATAATAGTGTGGGGAAGGAAAGAACGACCATCAAATGTGGTCAACATGGTCAGATATTGAGAGAGGGTTGGAGAGCCAATGGATTTCCAATAGGTTAGGTACATCACACACATTGCAACGCCTTCATCAATAATAGTACGTGATGGTCTACTTTGAGTAATACACAAGAATTTGAAAGGACATCTTGTAAGAAAAGTGAGGCTTCACATCCATGATGTTAAACTTGATAACCTTAGAGCCACTGGGGTCTAGAGATCCTAATGCAAATAACAAGGAATTCCTTTGTGAAGGACATGTCTGGAGTACCTCCAAAGATGATGTTGCACAAGGGGTTTGACCCAAATCCTCAACAATAGAGCAATTGTGGGATGCTCTAGAATTAGGGTTGTAGGTAGAGCATTTGAGTACTCATTTTCGAATACAAGGAGGAGGATCTAGAGTTTTGATCTATAAAGGCGTCTCCAGAGAAGGGGGAGACTCTAGACCTGGAACAACCCGTGAAGAACTATAATCGCAAGACTGAGTGGCTACATTAATTTGAGACTTGACCATATTTATGCTTAGACGATCACCATCCTGCGTCGGTGGTTTTTGATTCCCACTCGCCGCATTTCTGGCATTGTAGGAGCTTGAGGCTATGCTATGATTATGTGGAAAAGGATTATTCAGCACAACAGGTGGTAGAGATAAAATCCTCGCAACTTCCTCGAGTTTTGGGCACAAGTGGGTAAGGTGATCATCAGTACAAAGATTACAGGGGAATTTCACCTTCCTATTCTCTTTCTTTACCTCACCAACATTAACCTTCAATCTATCATTATTATCATTTTCCTTGGGTTTATTATCATTCCTCCCATCCTTACCATTTCTAACACATCCTTTCCTTTTATTCTATCTTGGTTGTTGGTTACCATTCAGGTTGGTCGACGACTGCACATAATGTACATCCACCGACTGAGTGGGAGTGGAGGACACAGTGGTCCTCCTACAAATTTTCTTAGAAAAAACTCTTTCAAGTGTCTTGTCACCAAGTCTTTATATTTAACATTTGTGGAGCCTATAATTCCATTGGCATGAGGCCCAGGATTTTGTCTATGGTCGTAGTTCGACCTCGGTGCATCAAGAATAATTTCATATAACATCCCATACTGAGAATATATAAGATCTAACTGTTGCGATTTTAAAATTTCCTTCTCTTCAGATGTTACCCCAAATGTAGAGAGACCCTTTGAAATATAAGGAAGTAAATAATTAAGAAACCATTCCAACAGAAACTCTAGAGGAATGTAGGCTTTGATCAACCTCTTCCATATACACCACTCTTGGATGTGATCTGAGATATGGGGGCTTTGTCTCGATGGAGGGTCGATAGAAGTTCTATGCTGACATCGTAACGAACCGAGAATTGGAAGTGGTTGAGGAAAAATAAAACCATCTGATTAAAATTCTCATAATTCCCCAAGGTAGCTCTATGTACCATTTCTCCGCAACCCCCATGAGCATGTGTTGAAACAAGATTAAAAGAACAAAATCGTCATTAAGTGAATTACAAGAGAACCAAAGATGAAAAGTAGTGAGGTGATCACCAGGATCCTCACCATTCTTTCTCTCCAATTTTAGAATATCCCTTAGGAAGCTTGGTAGGGATGAGGGGCCATGTCAGTTCATGAAACACCGGGTCATTAATTAATCATGATAAGTATGTAAAATTGAGCATGGCTAGAAAATGGAGATAGGGTTGTTACATCTGACCCCAAGATCCCAAGAAAGATTGATTTTGTGGAATTGTATCCCATCCAGGGTTATGGTATGCACCATGGCCATGTCTGGGATTGTAAAATGCCCCTCCAAACTAATTCATAAGGGGTTTGTTGGGCATCATTCCAGTAGGAATGTTATGATGAGGGTTATAAATATTCTCCCCAACTGGAGTATCTCCAAGTTGGGGGTTTCCCAAAGTATGAAACTGACCTCCTCCAGGTGGAAATTTGGAGGATAGATGTAGGTTCGCCATGCCAAACGTGTTGGTCAAAATCGGTGTGGAGGAGGTCAATGTAAAGGATGGAACATAAGCAGTTGCTTGTCCACTTGGTTGATTACTCCACCTAAGAGCATTAAGACTAGGATTAGACCCAGGGTGAAAAGGAGGTAGGATTCTAACCGTAGGGGTCATTTTGGGAATATGAGAACCACCAAACGAGAGTGGAATATGAGATGGAGCTATGCTCCCAAGTCCAATACTAGGATTTGGATTAGATGTTTGAATCAAGGATGAAATTTGTGATGTGAAATTTGGCATAGCATAAGAGAAAGGGCTAGAGTTTGAAGGGATGGACTGAGTATTGTATCCTAATGAACTAAAAAGAGACCCAAAAGGGTTTTTTACTATAGTTTGAGTATTCACTACAGGACAGATAGGGGTGATGATGTGAACCTCTGACACTACAACTGTATTGGTCAAAGGTGTCGAAGGAGTTCCATTAACTATGGTAGGTATGGGAGTCAAAGGAATCCTAGTATATTTCTGACTCAACTCATGATCCATATGGATATCGATGGTCACCCACCTTTTCCAACAGGCTCAAAATAGTTTTCTGACAATTTTGGCAATTTACTATTTTTAGCAGTTTTAACTTCCGGGGCCATTTTGAGGGCCTAAATGAAGATTTTTCGGGATCGAGCTTCTCAATGATATCCAAAATAATTATTGAGCCCTCAAAATTAATCTCCTCTATGATACCTTTCCAACGGGCTATCACACGGCTAAAACAGAGATCGTATGCAAAAGTTACGACCCTGAGAAGTTGATGTACTAACTTACCCAAACGGGGCCCACATGACTTTTGGCGCTTCATATGCTAGGGTTAGGTTTTTGGAATTTTGGTTTATTGTAAAAAGGCCTTCAGAGCCTCATTGTAATCTTCTTCTTGTGAATGCACACAACCGTCGCATCACTTTTCAAAGATAAGCCTCCACCATTCCAACAATCTTGTTTCCGCTGCATTTTACAGTTTCAACTTATTTCGTTATTGAATAGAAAACCAATTTTACTATATCTCTGTTATTTTGTGTTAAGAACCTATTAATAATCTGTATTCATTTCATTCTTCTCATAAAATCTAGATCAATGGTATCAGAGCAGTCTGCTCCCTATCGTCTTAATGCATGTCCCCAACGAGGTCGGAGTACAAAGAGTTGGGTCTCGAGCTTGTTTCTCTTAAGGACAAAAGCTCTCGCACACCCAAGAAACCTCTCATGGAAGAAGAAAATAAAGATGATGGGATAGGAGATCCTTTCAAACTGTTGATTGAGGAATCCCTCATGCAATAGAGGAACAAGATGATGGATAGTTTCACGCAAATCCTTCGACGACTACCAACATGCGATGCATCTTCTTCGAATGGAGGCGTCGCCCCCTTCAAGGTACAAATAAACTTAGATATTCCTATATTTGAAGGTCAGATAGACACAAATGTTGTAGGCAAGTGGTTGAATCTACTGGAAGAGTATTTTTTTGTCCATAACTTTTTGAATAGAGAAAATATTACTTTTGTGCTCCTCAAAGCCATTCCCCATGTTAAATATTGGTGGGAAACTTTTTGTAAGAAAAAGGAAACAGAGGAAACCTCATTATTTTCAGTCATGGACACCCGGGAATCCTTTAGGGATGCTATTAAGGAACAATACTACCATATCAAAAGTTATGATGACCTGTATACCAAATGGACCACACTGCGACAACAAAGAGACCAAGTAGTGCCAGATTTCAAAAATATCTTCCATACCTTGTGCACCAAGCTGGGTATCAAAGATTCGGAGTGAAATCTTGTGCTCAAGTATCGTGGTGCTCTACATAGATAGATCCATACCGAAATGGAATATTTGGACATCTCATCCTTAGGTGCGACCTACCGATATGCCGTCAAAATCAAGTAGAAACTCAAACAAAAGATGCGGCAATTTGGGCCTGGGAAACCCTCACAACAAAATCTAGGAAAGAATAGCCCCAACCCATAGAAAAAAGGATAGAGAAAATATGGATAGTATCAAGACTATCAGTCCAAGACACAAGCAAATAAGGACACCAGAAAGACAAAGAAAGATACCGGGAAGTGGTGTGAATTCCATAAGATCTCTTGGCATAACACTACTGACTGCTGCTCAAAACAGTCGTTGGTGGCCGAAGTGAAAGCCTCTGAATCATATGTGGATTTTGACTCTGAGCTAGAACCAGAAAGGAGAAGATGGATCATTGATGCAGAAACCAGTGCCACTATTGCTACCACCAAGCTCCAACCTGGTGAACCAGACGAGCCAAAAGAAGGAGAGTGCCTCTTCCATTCACAGATGTGGGTGAAAGGTGCCCCGTTGCACTTCATTGTTGATAGTGGTAGCTAGAAGAACCTCATCTCAGCAGAGGTCATCAAGCAGTTGGCCCTACCAACAATGCCGCACCCACAACCCTACACCATTGGATGGCTCCACCAAGGAAGCAATCTCCATGTCAACCAACAGTGTCAACTATCATACGACATCAAGCCCTTCAAAGACGAGGTATTGTGTGATGTTTCTCCACTCAAAATTTGTGATGTTCTTTTGGGACAAACTTATTTATGGAAACATCATGCTTTATATGAGTGTAGGCCTCGTAGTGTTATTATTACTTTGAACAGGAAATTGTATAGGATACCCAAGACAGTCCCACCTAGTGCTATTTCCTTGATATCTACTAATAAATGTAGGAAGGTCATCTCTTAGACGGGGAAGTCTGTCTTCTTCGTGATTTTCTCTTAGAATAAGTGAAAGATCACAGCCACATCTAGGGTCTCTACGAACGACCTCTCCACACAACAAAAGAAAGTAGATAAGGTCATGGACGAATACTAAGATATCTTCTCCTCACCTACAGGGGTACCTCTACACTGCCAAGTCAAGCACCCCATCGATCTGACCCCCGGCGCACCGCTTCCCAATGGGTCAGTCTATCGTCGCTCTTTGTTAGATAATGAGGAGATCAAGAGACAGATCCAAGAACTTCTCTACAAGGGGCACATCTGCCCCATCTCATCACCTTGCAATATCCCAATCATCCTGGTACAGAAGAAATATGGAATGTGGTGAATATGTATTGATTACTGGGCTCTGAATAAAATCACAGTTAGAGACTGGTACTCGGTTCCCTGAATCGATGACCTCCTTGATCAACTCACAGGGGAAAAATAATTCAGTATGATTGATCTGAAGTCTGGCTACCACCAGGTCCCAATAGAATAGACAGATGTATGGAAGACCACCTTCAAGTCAAAGGAAGGCCTTTTTGAATGGTTGGTCATACCCTTTGGTTTGAAAAATGCCCCATCCACTTTCATGAGGATGATGGACGATATCCTGCGACTATTCACCAATACTTTTGTAGTGGTGTATTTGAAGGACATTCTAATTTACAACAAGACTTGGGTCAAACACTTGCAACATATTCAACAAGTTTTCCACACCCTACGGCAACACAAGATATACACCAACTTAGAGAAATGCTCGTTCAGCATGGACTGGGTCCATTACCTAGGATACATCATTGATCATCATCGTGTACATGTGGATCTGGCCAATATCTAAGTCATTTGTGACTGGCCAGCCCTAACAACACTCACTGAGCTTCAAAGCTTCTTAGGCCTTGCCAATTTCTATCGTAGGTTCATGTTGGGATTCTCCCATATTGCATGGGCCCTCATCCAAATAAACAAGGGTGGTGGTAAGGAAAAATTTTAATGGGTTCGGTCCCAACAACAACAGTTTGATGATTTGAAGAAACACTTGTGCTTAGCCCCAATAATCTCACTACCATACCTGCAACATCCATTTGAGATCGAGACAATTGCTTTAGACTATGTCGTGGGCATCGTTCTCACTTAGCACGACCACCTCGTGGCCTATTATAGTGAGACACTGCCAGATATTGTTCGTAAGTACCCTACTTATGAAAAATAAATGTACTCCATTGTGCAAGCCTACCGCTAGTGGAGACATTACATTATTGGGAAGGAGATAGTCATCCACACTAATCATAAGCCACTGTAGTTCATGTAGACATAGGGAAAATTACAGAATGACCACCATCAAAAGTGGTCCACATACTTGCAGCAATTGCACCTCAACATCAAGTATAAAAGATGAAGCACCAATCATGTCGTTGATTACCTGAGAAGATCACCAGTCATGGCACTCACCACGGTTCTAGACTCTTGCGACCATGAGACATCTAGATGGCCCCAAATCTATGAGATAGACGCTAACTTCACCACCACCTACCAAATGTTGGGTGCAAACACAGTTGTCGATAATTTCCATCTTCGGGATGGGTTGTTGTGTCATCTAGGCCATATCTGTTTTCCGTCAAGTGAGAGAGTGAAGATGATCTAGGAAGCCCACTACAGTTGGGTGGCAGGACACTTCGATGTCGAAAAGACAGTGGCGATGCTACAAAAACATTTCTACTAGTCGAAACTTCGACAGGAGGTCAGCAAGTATATCAGGTCCTGCACTGCCTGGGCTATTTCCAAACCGACCACTAAGAAATAGGGTCTATACACCCCTCTTCTTACTCCCGACAGGCCATTGGAATCCATCGCAATGGACTACATGTCAAGCCTCCCATCCACCAAGCGAGGAAATCACGGTGTTTTTGTGGTTGTTGATCGCTTTTCTAATATGGTGATTCTGGTTTCCTGCAAGAAGAGCATCACAATAGAGGCCACTTCTAAGCTCTTCTTTGAACGAGTCTGGGTACATTTTGGAATCGCACAAGCCATTGTCTCATATCAGGACATTCAATTTCTCATCACATTCTAGTCGAGCCTCTAGTCACTGCTAGACACCAAGCTCACCAAATCCACGACCTTCCACACCCAGACAGATGGTGAAACCGAGGTTGTAAATCAAATGATTGTACATATCCTTCGCATATATAATTCAAATCACCCTCACACATGGGATGAGAGCCTCCCCTATTTCCATCATATCTACAATCGATCCCTGCATATCTAAACCGTCCACAACCCCTTTCAGGTGGGGTTGGGATTCCAACCATTGGGTCCCATAGATGTTGCACATCCCCTTGCAGTCACCTTGACTGACTCATCTCGTGCTCCGACTGAAGATGACAAAGCCACTCAGTTCATTGAGAGGATACAACACATCCGCCAATAGGTTCGGGATATCCTACAGAAGTCCAATGACAAGTACAAGCAGTGCCATGATCAACATTGGGTGCCACATAAGTTTCAGGTGGGCGACAAAGTTTGGTTGCACTTGCAGAAAGAACGCCTTATAGGACCCCTTCAGAATCTTTTCCCACTCCATTATGGGTCGTACACTATCACCAAGGCTGTGGGGGATATTTATTTTGAGCTTAACATTCCTCCTTTCCTTGGCCTGCACCCAGTGTTCAGTGTGGATCTCCTTCGCCCTTATTTACCACCATTATTGGACACCTCGGAAGTAGAAGAACAAATGACACCAATAGAGCTCAACCCGGACTACATACAAAAGGAATCCAATGATAGTATTGTGGATGCACATATCAAGGGAACTCGACAACAAAGGATCCAACATTATCGAGTCGTCAAAGCAGGGCAGCTCCTTCATCAAGGCAAGTGGCTCACCCAGGGCCAAATTTAGCAGAAATTTCCTCATCTGATGGGGGACCTCAACACAATGGATACCATTGATTCCTAAGGAGGGAGGATTGATCCATATGGATATCAGTGTCCACCCACCTTTTCCAACTAGCTCAAAATAGTTTTCTGACAATTTTGGCAATTTACTATTTTTAGTAGTTTTAATTTCTGGGACCATTTTGAGGGCCTAAATGAAGGTTTTTCGGGATCCAGATCCTCAATGATATATGAAGGTATGATTGAGCCACAAAAATAAATCTCCTCGATGATACCTTTCCAATGGGCTATCACACACCTAAAAAGGATATTGTATGCAAAAATTACAACCCCGGGAAGTTGATGTACTAACTTACCGTACCAGGGTCCACATGACTGTTGGCGCTTCATCTCCTAGGGTTAGATTTTTGGATGTCTAGGGTTTTTGGAATTAAGGTTTATTGTAAAAAGGCCTTCAGAGCCTCATTATAGTATTCTTCTTGAGAATGCGCGTAGCCATCACATCTCTTCTCAGAGATAAGCCGCCACCATTCCAGTAAGCTTGTTTTCGCTGCATTTTACAGTTTCAACTTATTTCGTTATTGAATAGAAAACTAGTTTTACTGTATCTCTATTATTTTGTGTTAAGCACCTGTTAATAATTTGTATTCATTTCGTTCTTCTCATAAAATATGGATCAACTTAGTACTCATACTTTTATGACCACAAGTGTAGTAGGTGGAGGTGTGTGTACCACGGTTGATAACTTTACATCTTTTAGAAGGAAAAGACTCAATATGCAGTGGTAACTTCACAAAACAATGAGAGCTACGAAGAACTTGGTCTGGCTCCATGATGACTCAAGACTTGACATATAAAATCAAATCCTAAGGCCAATTAATAATCAAAGAGCACACCAAAATAAACAAAAAGGCCAAAATGCACACAAACATGACGAAGTGGTTGAAAGGGGCCTCCCTCCCTAAAGTAGGAATGTGTCTCCCAAGACGGGACCGAGACTCCCTTAAAAATGTCAGAGGTATCATAATTCGTTATATGGACCCTCGTGGGATTAACAATGGATTCATTCAGATCCCTTGGAGAGGTAATCCTCCATAAAGGTTGTGTGCTTTCCGACCCTTATCTGACTCAAGGTAACTATAGAATAACCCCTGGAAGTAACGTATGTGGCTACTTACATCAAGCAACTAAGACACCATGATATAAACAATGTGCAGGTGAAAAATTCTAAGTCAGGTCCACCGTATGGGTAGGGTAACAAAGCCTCAAATATCGAAAGCATCAACTCTCACAATGGTAAAGGTACTAGCAATACCCCCATATATGAATAGATCCCTAGAAATATCTATGATGCCAAAAAGGTATTGGCTGGATATCTCCTCAACCAACTTCGTGAATCCTCGTGCTTAACTCCACTGTGACTGGAGCCTCCTAACGTCACCAATTATACAATGGATTTCAACACTCCCTTAGTCAGACACATATGTTGAGTTTAATAGCCTTGGAGAAGTTTACTCACAAAATCCTATTCTAAGGCTCTAAATCTTAAGCTAGTTTGTGTACCTTGAAAAATAAAATTGTTTCTAATCAATTTTAAATTTATTGATGCAAGATCTTCGTTGGAAATCACGCGAAGAAGGAGCTATCAGTGTCTGGGAGTTTGTACGGAATATCAATGCTAGAAGTTGCAATAGATATTTTGAAGTACGCCTTAAATAAGCGTTGGAAAAATATTTTAAGACATGCTTGAGTGAACTGGGAGTTTCCACTTCGGCTCTGGAATGCGATTGCACTGGGATAGTCGTCAGGATAGGTTTTGATGTAGACAAGTAGTCAAGGGGAACCCTAAGAGCCCTATGATATAAATAGAGGTTATGTACGCCCAAATGAGGCTAGCTGCAAGTTAGTAGGAGATTTTTGAGTTTTCATTTTTTGCTCTGATGATAGTTGTAGCCATTTTCACTTATGAATATAACATAGGAAAATTGAGACAATGCAAGGTGTGGATATTGTTTTGCAATTCTTTGTTATTTTGCTTTCATGAATGAATGAATGAATTTCATTATGAGTAGATGGATCTGTCAATGTTAGGATAAGTTTTAATTGTTTCTCTTTTGTTGAGTGGTGGAAGGTGTGCACACAGAATGCAAGGAGTGCGTTGACGGAATCTGTTTCAGTTTCGAAGGTCAGATGAGATAGCATGAAACTTTCCCTTTGAAAGGAGTGCAAAGAGACTGGTGCAAGGTGTGCACAATCGTACGCAAGAATTTGAACCTTGTGTAAAGATCTGGTGCAAGGAGTGCACAGATCCAAGATTCGACTAAGTGTCAAAGGGACTTTGCAAGAAGTCGAAGAACCAGAAAAGGAGAACGCCAAGAGGGTGAGAGGAATTTCTCTTCGAGAAATCCTTTAGATCTGAGTTATCGAAATCCCTAAAGCGCAAGTAGTGCATGAGAAGTTGAAGTGTTCATGAGACCTAGGTCAGGAGGAATAACACTTTTCATAAGTGTTAACGAGATCCAAGAAACAAACTCGCAGGAAGGAAAAACATCGAAGCCTTTAAATATTTTGAAAATATTTTAAGTCTGAAGAAAGCACAAGCTTAGAGAGAAATATTTGGACCATCCGATCAGCATCGAGATAATGAGGAGAAAACACAAAGGAAGGAATATCTCATTCGTTCGGTCTAAGCACAAAAGAATCATAGTCGTACGACCAATGTAAAGTGCACTAATGATAAGCTTTGAAAGTAGATAGGAGGAGTGGTGTTACGAAAATATGAAATCATCAGAACCGTCCACCAAGGGGGACAAGTGGTGAGGTATCAGTGTTTCACTGACTCGTCACTCATAAAATTCAAAGGCAGAGTTATGAGAACTCGCGAATCGTGAAATCACGATTTTGATCTGAGCCATCAGATCGAGGAGGGAGATGAACCGTAGATGTGTTCTTGTCAAGAGTTTGCAACTCGGGAAATCAGAAGGGAGAGGTTTGGGAACTCACAAAATCTGAGTTCATGATTTGATCACAGTCATTGATTGAAGGAGAAATCTGGACCATTGATTATATAGAGAGATATCGGGAGAAGGGAGGTGAGTGGTCTTCCAACTTTGCGAAACGTGAAGTCCTGATTCGTAAAGAGTTGATCTGAGCTATCACAAAACAGGGAGTTGTGAGCCGTTGATCTGGCGCACATGAATTTCAGGATATCTGGGATCGGAGGAGAGAAGTGATCAGCCTTCCAACTTCGCAAAACGTGAAGTTTCGATACTCGAAAAATAAATCTGGACCATTGGATCATGGGGATTGTGGACCGTTGATATGACAAGTGGAACTCACAAGTTCGGGTTCCAGAAGGAGGAACAAGTGTATTTCGTGAACTGCAAAATTGTGAAGCACTTGGAAGGTTTGGTCCCAGGTCATAGCGATGGGACACATCGATGAAGGAGAATAGAGGGGCTACAATGTGCTAGGCTCCTGTTGGGATTTCAGAGGTCAAGAGAGTCAGGGTGACTCACATGCAAAGACCCAATATGCAAAACGATGCCTTTTGATTTAGGCAAATGGTCATAGACGTGGTTGCAAGAAGGAAGGGGCTTAGCCGGAGAAAATCTAGTGCCCAGATGGCATGGAAGTTGAGCAACTCTCAAGAGAGGACCCACGGGTCTCATATGACCTGCACATTTGGAGAAAGGACATGTGTAAGTGGGTTTGGGGTCTAGTAGATACCCAAAGAGTCCACCCGACTCAATTTCTTGATCGATCCTAGTTCAGGAGGTCGCAAATCCCTTCAAAGAGAAGGGGGATCTGCATATATTAGGAAATAAAGGTTCCCTAGGGGAACATATAACAAGTTAAAGATGAAGAAGATAGGACCATGTAGAATCTTGAGGAAGTTTGATGGAAATTCCTATGAGATTGATATTCTAGATGGTTTGGTCATATCACCCATATTCAATGTTTCTGACTCGTATCCTTACAGGAAAAATGACACCGAGGGATCAGAATATCATGATAAGATCCAATGGGAAACAAAAATGCATGTAGAAAAAAAACCACAGATGGAGAAGATCATTGATCAAAGGATCGACAAAAATACCAGGAGGAAGTCCTATTTTGAATATCTGGTCAAGTGGAAGGGACACCCAATAGAAGATGCTAGTTTATAAAATTAATCTTCTATTTAGAATAATGGAAAGTCTGTGCAAGAGCTCATGGACAAGAGTCCATGAAATTTTGTTAAGGGGAGTATGATGCAGGAGAATCACTGGAAAGGACACGGAGAAGGACCTATCAACATCTGGTATTCTGTACGAAATCTCAAAGCTGGTAGTTGCAGCAGATATTTTGAAGTACGCCTTAACTCAACGTCGAAAAACTCTTTTAAGGCACGCTTGAGTGATCACGAGTGTAGTGGGAGTTTCCACTCCGTCTCTAGAATGTGACTACACTAGGATAGTCGTTAGGATAGGTTTTGATGTATACAAGTAGTCAGTAGGAACCCTAAGATCCATGTGAGATAAATAGAGGTTATGTATGCCCAAATGAGGCTAGCTACAAGTTAGTAGGAGATTTTTGAGTTTTCAGTTTTTGCTGTGATGATAGTTGTAGTCATTTTTGACTTATGAATATAACAAAGGAAAATTGACCCAATGCAAGGTGTGGACAATGTTTTGCAATTATCTGTTATTGTGCTTTCATGAATGAAAGAATGAATTTTGTTATGATTATATCGAACTATGAATGTTAGGATAAGTTTCAATTGTTTATCTTTTGTCGAGTGGTGCAAGGTGTGCACATAGAACACAAGGAGTGAGTTGATGAAATATGTTTTGGTTGTGAAGATCAAAAGATATAGCACAAAATGTTCCCTTTGCAAGGAGTGCAAAGGGACTGGTGTAGGGAGTGCATAGTCGTCTGCAAGATTTTGAACCTTGTGTAAAGATCTGGTGCAAGGAGTGCACAAATCCGAGATTCGACTAAGTGTCAAGGGGGATTTGCAAGAAGTCGAAGAACTAGAAAAGGAGAATGCCAGGAGGGCGAGAGGAATTTCTCTTCGAGAAATCCTTCGGATCTGAGTTATCGAAATCCCTGAAATGCAAGGAGTGCATGGGAAGTTGAAGTCTTCATGAGACCAAGATCAAGAGGAATAATACTTTTCATAAGTGTTAACGAGATCCAAGAAATGGACTGTCAGGAAGGACAAAGGTCGAAGCCTTTAAATCTTTCAAAAATATTCTAAGTCTAAAGAAAGCGTAAGCTCAGAGGGAAATATTTGTACCATCCAATCAACATTCATATAACGAGGAGAAAGTGTAAAGGAGGAAATATCTCAACCGTTCAGGTTGAGTGCAAAAGAATCGTAGTCGTCCGACCAAGGTAAAGTGCACTAACGATAAGATTTGACAGAACATAGGAGGAGTGGGGTTACAAAATTCCAAAATCATCAGAACCATCCATCAAGGGGACACATGGTGAGAGATCAATGTTTCACTGACTCGTGACTCAGAGAAGTAAAATGAAGAGTTATAAGAACTCACGAAATCACAATTTGATCTAAGTTGTCGGATCGAGGAGGGAGATGAGCTCTAGATCTGGTCTTGTCAGTAGTTCGCAATTTGGGAAATCAGAAGGGATTGTTCTGGGAACTCATGAAATCCAATTTCGTGATTTGATCACAGTCATTGATCGAAGGATAAATCTGGATCGTTGATTTTCCAGGGATATATCGAGAGTTTGGACATCAGGAGAAGGGAGGTGAGCAGTCTTCCAACTTTTTGAAATGCGAAGTCCCGATTCGCGAAGAGTTTATCTGAGCCATTAGATCACAGGGAGTTGTGATACATTGATCTGGCACACATGAATTTTGAGATATCAGGGATCGGAGGAGAGAAGTGATCATCCTTCCAACTTCATGAAACGTGAAAAGGAGATATGGATCGTTGGATCGCAGGGATTGTGGACCATTGATATGACAAGTGGAATTCACAAGTTCAGGTTCTGGAAGGAGAAGCAAGTGGATTTCGTGAACCGTAAAATTGTGAACCTCTTGGAATGTTTGGCCCTAGGTCATAGTGAAGGGACACACTGGTGACACAGAATAGAGGGGCTAGCATGTGCTAGAATCCTGTAGGGATTTTAGAGGTCAGGAGAGTTAGGGTGACTCACATGAAAAGACCCAATACGCAAAATCGTGAAATGCCTTTTGAGTTAGGTGAGTGTTCATAGTTGTGGTCACAAGAAGGAAGGGGCTTATCCAGAGAAGAGTTAGTAACCAGTTGGCGTGGAAGTTGAGCAGTGCTCAGGAGAGACCCGTGGGTCTCATACGACCTACTCATTTGGAGAAAGGACCTGTGTAAGTGGGTTTGGGGTCTAGCAGAGACCCAAAGAGTCTATCCGATTCAGTTTCTTGATCGATCCTAGACCGGGAGGTCGCACAGCCCTTCGGAGAGAAGGGGGGTCTACATCATTTATCAACATTATTTTTAGTGTCTTTGTTTAATCAAAATATGTGGTTGTGAAACTGATGGTGTTATGAATTAGCAAGTAAAATAAATTAATATGAATATAATGCAAATTCCTAACTTCGATTCTCAATAAATGGTAATCTTTTCCAAAAAGAAACCTTCATTTCACCTCTGCAATTTAAAATAAGATGTAATCTCTCCATGCATCTATCAAGATCAATAATAAGAACCCAAAAGATCAAATTCCATAATGCAAAATGTATATTTTTGTATTTTCAATATAAAGGAAATGAAAATGCAAGGACTAAACAATAGCTTCATATATAAAACCTATTGTAAGAAAAAGAGACAACCCAAGCAGGATCTAAAGAAGCAAACACCCAACCCAAGATGCAAGGTCAACAAATGAAAAAATATGATGAGAAAGAAAAACCGCCCGAAAATTCAACCAAAGGAAGGTTCCCTATCAATCTATAGGTACTTAACAGTCATGAGAGAGATCTAAGAATACTCAACAACCATCAAAACTTACCGAGAGAACACCAAACTCAGAAATCAAGAAAACAAGGATGATGAATGCAACTGTTTAGGGAAAAACCATGTATGTACGCACCCTATAGAATGACAGCTCGTGTATGTTCACGTCTCTCAAGGGAAAACCTATATATGTATTAAAACATTGTCGGGTTAAGGATAAGGCCAAGAAAATTAGACTCTAAATGAAAATAGGCTTTCAAGCAATCATATGACCAGAAACTTAAGATAACTGAGAGAAATCAAAGGAGAACAAAACTCCAAACCTCGAAAATAAGATTCTCTCCCCATTGTGGTCGCTAATTCTATTATGAGTAAAATCACTCTATGGAATGGGTTAAACCACAACAGAAGGAAATGACTGCAAAAATCAACTCTAATCTCAAGTATACTATATAAAAAAAAATACTAACAAGACAAGATAAAGAGCCTACCACTTCCAGAAATTCGATGAAGTCCACCGTTGAGCACTTGACTCAAAGCTATACACCTACAACTTGTCTTCAACAACCAAGATACATAAGAATATGGTGATAATATATAACGTTAGCACATATAATAGAATAATCCATCAATATTCATAACAAATACAACCATGGAATAATAATTCAAATATTTTCAAGATATTAATTGGACAAGAAAAGAGTATTTCTATTAAAATGTAATCAAAAGAAGTGTATGAATGACAAACATCTGTGTCAACTCTTTTGGAATTGATAAACTAAGTCCCTTCCAATTGAGCCTCCAAAAATTTAATCCTACACCAAAGGAAAGCTCATAAAAGAGAGACAATGAAGTTATCCATCAAATAGGAAGGAGCTTAGGGGTTGAACAATTTGTTTAGACTTAAAAGCACAAAGGGATGCAGACACAATATGAAGTGAATAATTTCTCCAGAGTAACTTTTCTCTCAAATTTGAATTATTCGCCTCCTTCCACCACTTGGATATGGCCCATTTATATCCTTCAAATGGAACTGAAGGGCCGAGATGGAACATTTATTTTTTATGGAAGGTCAAGGATCATGGATCTTGTGACATGACATGAAAACCCGACACCATTTTTAATTTTGGGCACACAACCTGATGTACGCAGGTTGTAATGGGGAAAGCTACGTATACACATGTTGTATAGTTGTTAGCGAATGTATATGTTGAAAAATACATTTTTTAGCTCTGGGAATTGCAAAAAGGGACTTCACGTCTGGATAAGGAAATGGAAAATGACTTATGAGCAAGTTGCAAGGGGTGAGGAAAATATTTCTATAACACTTGTTGACCCAGTTATCTCAAACCTATGACCAGTGGAAGTAACATGTGCCAGTTGGACAGAACCTTGAAGACCTTTGCACATGCATTAAACTTGAAATAATATTCTTCTTATGGGAATTATGAGTAAGCATGGATGTAAGGTTCTCGTGAATGGATATCATTCCTTTGTTTTAAAATAATAAAACATCCGTATCATAGATAGGAAATAAACATAATTATTATACCCACCATATCGTTATTACATAGTAATGTTAATAAATACATATAGCTTAGGTGTCGAATGGGTATATTCTAAGAAATTAAAATTTAAATAATAATATCGCCTATCAATATGTTAGGGATGTCTTTTTTTTCACCTCGGTTTTAGTTAAATTATTGAATTATTCCTATTATAATTATTATAGTTTAGATAAAATAAGGGAAATGAAAATTATCATTACCTTAATATTACAAGTCTAATTGAAGCAACCTCCCTTCCCGCAATATAATAACATGCAATATAATAACATGTGAAAAATAATTACATAGTAATTGCTAATGAATTGATATCTTATGATTGATATTTTAAATAAAATATCTAAAAGAATAGAGGGATTTGAAATTTGAGACCTAGTTGGTAGTCATATTCTTTATTTATAATTATAATAGAATGTATAATTATGATGTGGGTCTTACCTTTAATAGTAATTGTGTGACCATTATAGGCTATTCATTAGTAAATTCATGGATACTACACGAGTACATGTATATATATACATGATTGAAATTGTTATTGAATTAATTGGAATAAAAGATGTAGTGGTTAATTGTTTAATTGAGAATATAAGTTGAAAGAGAATTGTTTTTTATTGAGGTTGATATGCATACTTCTATTATTATTTTGTTGGATATTGATCTCCAAAAATGACTTGTTAATTGTTGAACTTACAATAGGTTATACCAATGATATAAATGGGGTAATAGAGATGTTTTTGCAATGATACAAATTCATACATTGAGTAGATCTTATGGTATGAATTTGATTGATGAATTGATGACTGTGTAATGTTTTGAGTCATAGATTTGAATTAATTGTGTCATGATTAAGTTATGTACCTTAAAAGTTAAGTGAGTTAATGGATTACATATCTCCATGTTCCTCATAACAATTGCTAGTCCTAAGACCCTAAATGGTTAAAATAAATCAGATGAATCCTGGAATTTAGTGTTGATTATGTGTCTTGGAGTTCTTAACACTACATGTAGGTTTGATGAGTAGATATCATTGATTAGATTTTGTGTTATGATTATTTTGTTAATAGCAATAATGTTGTACAATGATACTTGCATTGTAGGATGTAGATGAGATTTGGATGTGTAACATTGATGTATGTTATCTTTGTATATCACTTGTTCTATTGATGCAATATAATTTTTTTTTTTACCACTTATCACTTACATTTATGTGTTAACATAGGGGTCGTTACAAAATGAAAAAATTATATCTTGTAAAGAGTGTCAATTTTTTGTTGGAAAACATAGATTACCTTCTTTACCATTAGTGCCAATAAACATTGAAGAACCATTTCAACATTGGGGTCTTGATTTCATAGGTGAAATTCATCCCTCATCTAGTGCTCAACACAAGTATATTCTAACTGCAACACACTATTTAAGTAAATCGGTGAAAGCAATTCCAAATATATTTACCATTGATGCATTTGTGATTAATTTCCTTGAATAAAATATTTTATCCATATTTTGTTGTCTAAGAAAAATCACAATTGATAATGCTCAAGAATTTTAATCTATTCCAATGTTTAATTTTTGTCAGAAATATGATATAATTCTTGGACATTCTACTTCATATAATCCTCAAGGAAATGGACTAGAAAAATGTTCAAATAAAATTTTAATGAGAATTATTAAAAAGGTTTTGACTGAAAACAAGAAACTTTGGCATTCTTGATTGAGGTATTCTTTTTGGGAAAACATAATCAACAAAAAAATATCAACAATACTTCTCCTTATTAGTTAGTTTATGTTATGGATTCAATTCTACCTATTAATCTTTCTTTTCTTGTCATGGAATTATTTCAGGAAGCTAGAGAGGAGCCAAATGATATGACAATGAGAACCAATCAAATTATTGAATTTCAACAAACTAGATATAAAGTAAATGAAAAGTTTCAAGAGTATCAGGAAAAAATCAAGACTATTTTTGATAGAAGAGAAAAAAAAATTGTTCCTACTGATCTTGTATTAAGATGGGACAGTAGAAGGGAAGAACCTGGAAAAATGGAAAATTTGATCTATTATAGTTTGGATCATATAAAGTTACAACACTTGAAGGAAGAAAAACTTTCTCTCTTCAAAATCTCGATGGTGACATATTGGAATTGCTTGTTAATGGATGATATTTAAAACATAATTTGATTTATTAGTTAATTTTTATTTTATTTTTCCATTATAGATATCGATTTGGATTGGATTGACATTGGAAATTTTATTTTATTTTTCAAAGCCCTATTGGGTTAAGAACTGATTTTTTGAATTAAAACCCATTATGGCTAATTGAGTGTTATTTCTTTTCCGAGGTAATAAATTTCTTCAATCTTATAGTAATTTACAATTGGAGATTTTAATTATGTTTTGTTTTGTGATCAATTAAAAGTTTGTTTTGATATTTTTCAGAATTATTTCCAGTTTGTTTGTTTTGAATATATGAAGTTAAACCTTTCTATCTTACTCGAATCTTTATAGAAAAGATAGATCTAGTCAATAGAATATAAACATTAAACAAGTTCTTTTTACAAGTTCGATGAAAATTTGTATTCATTTATTTGTTTTGATCGAAAAAGTATGTTTGGGGTAATATTTTGAGAATTAATCTTTGATATTAGAATAATCATAAATTCAAAGTTTAATCATAAATCAAAATACACAAAATTACCTATTAGAAAAGGTACAATTAGAATCAAGGGAATATTAGTCTCAGAGTATTCTTTAACATGTAGGAAGCCCTACTTGATCTTATAACAAAAGCAAATATCATCATGTGTGTTATTTAACACATTGATTTCCCCCACTTCAAATCCATTGAGTAAAATTTAAAGACAGTTGATGAAAGGAAATTCAGTAATGATTACCGCCATTTACTTCAAAAAGAGATGATGAAAGGAAATTCATAAATGATTTCCCGTATCTCGAATACATGAAATTATAAAAATGAAGTTGTGAAAGGAAATTTAATTTGGGGTATGCAGATAACCTCACTAAGGCTATGGATGTCTACTGGCTATGAAGAAATATTTGTGATATATCTAAAGGTTCTTTCTACATATATTTATTGTTACTATATTTTTAATTCTTTTACAACTATTTATGTATCTTGATGTGATTAGGTTTAATAAATTTATATAATTTCAAACCCTTGAGTTAAGAAAAAAGAAATTAAAAGTCTAGTGTTTAAGATAAATTTAGATTGATTACTTTAGACAGTTATTGAATAAATTTAAATAAGAAAATCATTTATTAACCTTTCTTGAAATATTTATTAAGCATGTATCAATTCTTCCTATTTACAACTTTATAACTTCTTATATAAGATTTATAATAAAATAAATGATTTAGTGTTATATGGTTCTTCGAATAAATGTTTAAGAAAATAATGAATCCATTACCAAATAATGAAGGCACTTGGTATGCATGTACTTTAGTGCCTCACGTAAGAGCCACAATCCTAGACGAAGCCTAATGTTGTAATATAGCATAAAATTTTGAATAATTTATTTTTATTACCATATCCATTTTGAGTTATATATTAGCCCATCTTCTTAATTTTTCATGGTCAATAAAGACTTTAATTTTTTATTAATTCTTATTTTTCATTTTGTTTTAGAATACCTTTTATTTTGGGTTTTGAGTTTTTAAAAATATAGATTTAGTTTGATTTTGGTTTTAATTTGATTATAAACTAGTCTAATTTGAGTTAAATTATCCATAACATTAGTGTTTTTTTTTTTTAGCTTTATCATGTGTGATATAATTAATTTTTGTTCTTATTTAATATTTTTTTGTTTCTATATAGTTCAATTCTTTAATTTATGTATAATATTAATTGTAAATAGCTTCGATAAAATACATTATAGATGTATGAGTTAAAATTAGTGTTATAATTTTGTTATATATTATTTTAGGACTTAGTTATATATATATATATATATATATATATATATGCATTTTGTTTATGTTTTATAATATTTTAAAAAATTGAAAGTGTGTTTTTCTGTAGTTACATACAATGAGTATGGAGTGCATGATCAGAAGTGACAAGAGATCGAAGACCCTCATCTTTCACATGCTCATATCAACGGTTCATTTATTTTTACCGCTCCCCGATATCTCGTTTAAAGATTCAACTTCTTGCCATCAAGCCTGTCAGACCACCGGTCTCTTGGATGGTAAATATTTAACAAGAACTATGCTCTTGAACCGATCCATTGCAACATCATTGGATCATTAATAGCACCAACCAACAACTTCCACTTGGGGTCATGGAACCCACTATTTAGATGGGTTAGCATAACATATCTGGGTGACATGTGTCCCACTTAGATGCCACCTCAGTGCCAACAGAGAGCAATAGAAGGTCACCATGTATCCATGAGACCTAGTAGATGGCAGAAGTAGTGAAATCATGTCGGACCGTAGACTATGGGATATTTTGATATTAGGAAGTACTTTACCTCCCGACATCTTCATGTCAAGATACGTCATCTTTGACGTCATCATGCCAACTCAACTCTAGTTATATCCAATCAGTGAAAGCCACATGAGCACCTGGAAACCTGCAAAGAAACAGGTGAGGACCCTGTAATAGGGTGACACATGTCATGTGCATTTTCCACCTCAGTTCCATCATGGACCAGTATTGAGTAGCCACATGTACAAATGATGTAAACATACCGTCATCATATCCATTTGTGGAGATCCGATGATGGAGATCATACCCAGATCAATGGTTCTCATTATCATAGACATTGGACCGTGGGATATTCTAATGTTGGGAAGTTCTTTAAATCCCAATGTCCCAATGTCATGATACATCAGAATAGATGTCATATCAGACCTTGGACTATGTGATATTTTGATGATTGGAAGTGATTTGTGAACCTACATCTTGATGCTGCGATACGTCAACTGTAAGGTCCCTTCATTACGACAACAAACAACATTGAGTAAAAGGTGATTTTTTTTCATTAGAAAATTAATCGTCATGACATAATGAATAACAACATACGTTACACATCATCATAAGTAAATAACTACACATCCAATAATTAAAATAATTAACAACAATGTAATCAATGCATAAACGTAAGGAGCGACACAATTCATCACAACGCAATCAATTGAAGAAAATACAATAAATGATCAATCACGTCACTGAGTAATAACAAACTACTTTCCCAAACTACCCTTTAAGGTTAGGACCTCCAAGACACATATGCAATGCTCAATCCTAGGATTCATCCGATAAATTTTGATCACTTAATGTCTCAGGGATGGAAACTATTCTGAGGAACAAGGATTTGTCTAAATCCCACTAACAAAATCAAATCTAAAACCAACTAGCTCAATCAATAAACATCCTTATTGTTCATGGTGCAGAGAATTTAAATACTCAATCATTCATAAATCGATATTATTCGTGTTGCAAGAGAAGTCTAAACACTCAATCAACCATACATCCATAGTATTCATGGCACATGAGAAATAAACTTTATCATACATGGCGCAAGAGAATATAATTAGTCAATCAACATATGTCAATGCTATTCTAAAGGCCCAAGTGTAATAAAATTTACTTTATATAGCGCAAGAGATTATAAAAGTTTAGTCAATCATAAAACAACATAAGTTAAGGCACAAGTGCAATCAACTTTATTTTGTATGGCGCAAGAGGTTATAAAACTTTAGTCAATCATAGAACAACATAAGTTAAGGCACACGGAAATTATATTACATAACCTACATCAAGTAATTGACACAATCACCACCTACAATACCTTTCGACAACTAGCCAACTATAAGACACATATCAATTGAATGATGCAATATCGCCTATTAATGATCGAACACTAGTACAACTACACTTTACATACATCAACATCGCCATATATTTGATGATAAAAGAACAAAACCGGTTTCACTTAGAAATTATATGGGAAAATGCATACACCATTCAAATAAAATCTCCCATTGATATGAGAGTGGAAAGTGACCCAAACCTCAGTCAAGTGGTCATCAATGCCAATATTCCCACTCACCGAAAGGATACCATTACAAATATTCACTTAAAAAGATGGTTGCAATTTTGTAGCCTGTAATCCTGGACTAATTATTCTAAAAGACTGTTACAATTACTTGCTTATAAAAATGACAACATTACATTGATATTAACAACAACAATCAAAAGTTAAAAACTATGATCTAAATAATGCTATAACATTATAGAACACTATTGAAATAATTTTTACATGCATTCAAATTTACTTAAGAACTATAATATTTCCATGGGTGTCACTTTCCTTCTATTATCTAGGGAGAATAAAAATGCTAGAACAATCGTGTTATACTATTGAAATGTAATGTAGGTATATAGGAAGATACATTAAATATTTCAAGTAATATATTGCTGGAAAATAAGAGGGTAGGGATTAATTGTTGGACTTATTAACCTGCTTCAGACTGATTATCGGAGCACCCATCTAACTTGGCAATAAACTCGATGTGGTTAAACAGTCTTAAAAGAAAAAAAATTCACTGTAAGAAGAAATGTGGATAAACCTAACTTCCAAAGAAGCAGTCACCAGTTCAGTACCCAAAGGAAGGGAGAAAAAAAATTCAATAATTAGATAAAACATAGAGATCAAACTATGGCAACCCGCCATTGGAGGAGGAAGAAAAACATAGGTTTTTATTCTGATTGCAGGCATAGGATAGATGCACCATACTGGGTGATTTGGGACTTACAAAAATGGAAAGGTTTTAAATGAAAGGATCACGAGGAAAATTCACAAGAGAGTTGAGTGGTTTCTTTGATAAAAACACAGAGAAGCCAATTATTGGGAAAATCACAAGCTTCAGTTCAAAGGTGTTTCCCAGAGATGGACAAAAGATACTCAACATGTTGTGATATTCATAAGCTGGGAAAATTGTATGGAATAAAATTGTTTTAGGAAAAGATCGTAGGGAGATTCACCACACTAGAAAATCACACACAAAAAAAACACAGAGGGTTAGGGAGAATGAACGTGCAGAGTTTCTCCCCACAGGGAAATTCACATACAAAAAAAGACTCAGAGTTCTAGAGAAGGATCACAAGGAGATTCTCCCAATGGGAGGGCACATTCAAAGGGTTGGATAAAACATAGTTCATGATAGTGAAGGTCAACTTGAAATGTTTTGGCAAGTATCCCCAAACAATGGGATTATTGTACATTAAACAAATTCATGAAGGAAAAAGAAAGAAGGTTGACACACCAGCAATCCCTATTTGATCAAGTAAATAACATAGGGAAGGGCACGTTAGCAAGACCAAATGCACTCAAGAAGTGAGCGACAAGTATGGTGCAATTCAAGGAAAAGTTTAAGCCAAAATTTAACTAGACTACAGAGATCAACACTCTGACAATTTACACTCATGCTCGAATCAAAATTAAAAGGCAGAGGTTATCAATCAAGTGCACAGACTTTTCTCAACACAAGTATGAAAAAATCGATTGGCCTTTGGGAAGAACACAATTGGACCGAATTAATTAATTTGTTGAAAAAAATAATTACAGTGAACTCTATAACCCTCAAAGCAGTGGGCCTCTTTATAAGTTCACCGAGACCATAAGTAGGTTGAAATTCGTATTTTCAATTTGTTTAAGTTGATATTAACATGAATTCCATAAAACGCCAAGGGACATGCAACGATGAAGGACTATGTAATTTCTATGGAATTTAAAATTACCAAGACAATTAAATTCTGAGGAAAATGAACATCTTAGAGTACCATTTTTATTCTAAATACATCTTGCAGAAAAATGAATGAACCCTCTATATTCTAATTACGTATCACCAAAAAATAAATACTAAAACCACTATCTTCAACGAAATTTTAAAAGATTGTACATATTAAATATTAATACAATACAATTATCAATAAAATACCATAGCCGATGACGAAGGTGAACCTGGAGATGATCTTTGACAACTAGTGTTTTGCACATTATCTCACTTTCTAATCACAGAGAATTCACCAGTACCTCCCAGCCAACTCTAGGGGCACTCTTCTTCCCCCTAAGCCCCGCGAGATGTAAAGGGGCCATAAAAACACAATATGAAATTCCTCTAGCTCCCATCTCGCCTCACAAGGTAGAGCCACCACTCTCTCTCAAGCTGGGTATCCCAACTCTCATAAGAAAAACCAGTCAAATTTTTTGTAGCATAACTTTTCCCATAACCATCGTGATCCATCCCTCAACTCATCCATTTGTTTTATATCATTTTTCGATAACTCGTCCCCACTTGCACATTTAATTCATTTTTTAATTAAAATAATTTATAATTATCTCCCCCACACACTTGTCTCCCTTTCCCCCAATTTTCACAATTAAATCCAAATTTTAATTTAATAAAAGTCAATTCCCCTCACCCATCTTAAAAGCTCCTAAAATCACTCCTAGTTGTCCATTTATTCCCTTTATTTCTAATTAATGACTGACGCCTTTCTAAAACTGAGTTGAGTTAAAATATGAATCTTCTCATACTTGAACTATTGTTAACTAGGATCTAGATTCCTTTATATTCACCATTACTTTAGATTAATTCCATTTTACCTTAAATTTCAATTTGGTAAGTACTTGCACATATGTGTATTAAATCACTCTTTAGATTTGTTTTATTTTCCTTGATTTCTTAAATTGAGTCATTTCATCTCCACATTATTTAATTATAAAATTAGTTTTTAGTATTTTCACTAACTTAGACTTAGGCTTATTAAATTTTTATTTGCAAAGGCTTAGACCGTTATGGATTATGATTAAAAAAATTGTTAATTAATTAATTAATTTGGTAGTGCTCAAGTTTTTACAAGGTTTAACATTCTCTCAAATTTTTCTAGGCCACCTAGATGAATTGACTCAATTTTTAAATTCTGCGATGTTCCCTTCAAGACACACTCTGTGCTCCAAGGGTGCCACTCTCCTTTGACTAGTTTTGTTAGTTGTCCAACCCTAGGAGTCAACACTCCATTCGAGCGAACTTGTGAGAGACTAATGGATTCTAATGAATAAGGACCCTACCTTATTGCACGCCCCTTAGAAATCTTCATGAGTGACTATCTCAGTCTGCCCTCATGGAATCGTGGATATATCAAACTAGGTAATCGTTAACCTATAATTTGAGGCATGACTTGAGTGCTAGTAGTTTGTGTCAGGGATGCTTCCACACCTCTCCCTCAATATCTGGTTTATGTGCATGGCCCCTTTACTCTTTATGTGAATCAGATTAGCAAGAAATCACCAACCTCCATCCATCAACAAAACATTGTCAATGATCCATAAAAACATCATAATATAATCGATCATATGTCACATATTCATAAATGAAATACTCAAACCAATACAAACCACTCCCTGACTCAATTCGGATTCCAAGGAGGTCCAATGATGTCATCAACATCCTCAATCTGTCAAGTGTCCTGCACAATCAGGGGAAACTCGTCAATAGCATCTGTCAATACATAAATATCAGACAACATAAATCATAATCCATCAACATCATCATAAGAATCCATAATTAAAAGCGATAACCATATACTATAATCGGATCACTTGCACGAAAGTGTCCTCAAATAATAAGTCAATATCATGTTCTCTCAAGAGAGAGATGTTACATACACCCCCTCTTGTTTTAACCTTCATCCCAAAGTTGTACAATATATAAATGCAGTAAATAAATCATTTGACAAGATGTATATTTCTAACTATCAAATAAATATGGGAACTGATGGCGCATATCATATGCATCCTCCTAGGTAGCCGACTGTGGACTATAATTTTCCCACTGGACCTTGACCTGATCTATTGTTCAACGTTGTATATATCTAATGTGATCATCCATAATGTAGATTGGTTCCGCCATGAGTTCACCCTCATTTGACACCTACAAGGAATGCATTTCAATCACATGTGTAGGATCACTAACATATTGTCTCAAAACAAATACATGAAAAATATCCTACATATACCTCAAAGAATTAGGCAAGGTTAATCGATAGGCCACGGGTCCCTTCCTTTCCAAAAATTCGAAAGGTCCCACAAAACTAGGATATATTCGAGCACCCTTTCCAAACTTAATGGATATCTTGTGCGGTTTCACCTGTAAGAAAACTCGATCACCAAATTCATAATTGCAGTCGATGCACATCGACATAACTCTTCTGCCAATTTTTTGCTTCTTTAATCCTTTGTATTATCGTTTGAATTGTTCTTCCATCTCTTGGATTGCTTCTGGTCCTACCAGGATCCTATCCTCAGGTCGCTCCAATCTAAATGGCGTCTGACATGGTCGCCCGTAAAGAAATTCAAATGTTGCCATCTTAATGGTACTTTGATAGATGTTGGTGTAAGCAAACTCTACCAGTGGAAAAAACTCTTTCCAACTCTTATGTTGGTCCATCACATACATACACAACATATATTCAAATATTTGGTTCGTTCCTTTTGTTTGCTCATCTATCTCAGGGTGATATGATGTACTAAAGTTCATTTGTGTCCCCAAGGCCTCTTGGAAATTAATCCAAAAACGTCCTGTAAACATTGATCCTCTATCGGATATGATCCTTTTAGGAATTCCATGTAATCTCACAATCTTGTTGATAAAATATCTAGCTATGCCTGGATCTCGATACATCATGTGCACAAGAATAAAATGTGCGCTCTTCGTTAGAGTGCCAACTACCACAAAAATTGAGTTGTTCCTTCTTTCCATCAGCGACAATCAAACAATAAAGTCCATCAAAATGACCTCCCATTTCTATTCTGGAATAGTGTGTGGTTTTAGTAATCATGTCAGATGTTTATGTTCATCCTTCACTTACTAACATTCTATAAACCTTTCCACGTAGCTAACTATGTCTTCCTTCATTCCTTTTGAGAAGAATAAGGGCTTAAGGTTTTCCCTCATCTTCGTGACTCTTGGATGAGCCATGTACATCTCTCTATGAGATTCTCTTAAGATCAAACTTCTCAATTCTTCATTAGGAGGTACACAAATCTGGTTATTATACCTCATCAATCTATCCTTATCCACTATATATCGTTCAAACTTTGCTACCCACATGGTGTCTTGTCTGATATTTTCCTTAACCTATTTATACCAGTCATTGTCGACCTATATAGTTAGAATATTTTCTTGAATATTATTCTGAAGAGGTATCATCGAAAATATGCATCGTATCTGACTCAACACATCTGCCACTCTATTCACTATTCCTTTTATGTAAGTAATCTCAAAAATGTATTCGCTAAGAAATTATGACCAACGCCTTTGTCACGCATTCAAGTCAATTTGCGTAAAAATGTGTTGCAAGCCACTGTGGTCTATTTTATTTCGAATTTCTATATAATCAGATAGTATCTCCACACTCTCAGGGCATACACAATGTCCAATAACTCTAAATTGTGCATGGCATAGTTTTCCTCATGCTTTCTTAATTTCCTTGAGATGTAAGCGATCACTTGACTGTCTTGCATCAAGAATCCACCTAAGCCTTCCTTGGATGCATCTATGCATACCAAGAAGTACTCGTCCATGTCGAGGAATTTTAGTATCGAGGTTATCGTAAACAACTCCTTGAGCCTTCGAAATGATTCCGCGCATTTCTCAGTCCATACAAATTTCTTCTTTTTCTTCTTCAATTCTGTGATTGGATTTGCTATCTTTGAAAAACCTTCAATGAACCATCGGTAATATCCTTCTAAACCCATAAAGATACATACTTCTGGTATATTTTTCAACAAAATCGATTCCATCATATCCTCTACCTTCGTTGAATCCACAACGATTCCTTTCCAAGAGTTAACATGCCCTAAATAATGAATCCTCTTGATAAAAAGAGCATTTCGACAGTTTCTTGTATGATTTTTTTTCTTGTAAACACTGTAGTACCAAGGACAAATTTTTGTCATGTTTTTTCATCATCCAAGAATATATCAATATGACATTGATGAATACTTGAAAAAACTTGTCCAAGTATTTGCAAAACACCTCATTCATCAAGCTCATGAATACCCCTATTGCGTTTGTCAATCCAAACGGTACAATGGTAAACTCGTAATGTCCAAACCTCATCTTGAATGCAGTCTTAGAAATATCTTCCTCTTTGATCAGTAACTGGTGATATCCTGATCTCAAGTCGATCTTTGAAAACATCATCGTGCCTTTCATTTGATCAAAAAAATAATCTATTCTTGGCAACGGATACTGGTTATGTATCATTTCCTTGTTCAATTGATGGTAATCGGTACAGAGTCTCCACAACCCATCCTAATTTCTTATGAAAATAACAGGTGCACCCCAAGGTGACACACTTAGATGTATAAGTCCTAGGTCCAACAACCCTTTTAGTTTCATTTTCAACTCCTGTAACTCAGGGGTTGACATCCGATAAGGCATTCTTATTATTGATTCAGTTCTAGGTTTTAAGTCGATGGTAAATTCCAACTCTCTTTTGGGTGCCAAACTTGATATCTCTTCTTGGAACACGTACACAAACTCTTGTACCACTAGAAGGTTTTCTAATCTTTCCACCACACCCATGTTGTTCAACACTAATATTGCATATAGCTTGCATCCTTTGCACATTCTCTTTTATAGTTGTAGGGAAGAAATGAACCTTAAGGAAACTCCCTGTTTTCTTCCTACAATCACTCATCATTGTCCCTCATCATAGATCAAAATCAACCATTTAGTCTTACAGTTGAGTATTGCATCATGTGATTCTAACTAGTCCATACTGATCACAATGTCATAACATCTTAAGATCGTGACATACAGGTTGGAATTTGTTACAAAATCACCCAGGTTAAGGCTACAGTCTATAATGTTTCCTCCAATCTTCTACTTGGCACCCGAATCCATTTACACATAGATAAACTCATCCTATTCAACTTCCATTACCTTAATTATTTTTATCACTACACCAGAAATAGATCTCTTTGTAGCACCAAGATCTATCAAAATACTAAACGTCTTGTCAACGATGGCACTTGATATCTCGAGAACAGTAGATTGGTACTCAGCCTGGTGGTTATTCACCACTGCATGAATCCTATGGGCCTTTCCGAAATCTCCAACGGTAGTGTGTCTCGCTGAATCGACTGCTCTGGCCCTCTCAACAACACAATATCACTGGTAATGTGGCTCTCGACATGTCCAACATTCAGTATCCATCCCAGTAGTCCTGGTCCCCAAAGTAGAATCTTCTGGCCTACCATATGGTAAACCTAGTCTATTCTATTGAACATGACTAAATTGTTTCTACTGCAGACAACATTGTTGGTGGTGTTGTGTTCCTTTGTACGGAGTTCGTTGCTAAGGAGCCGACCATCGTGGAATCGTGGATGTGTATCCTCTTGGCATGTCTCCATACCCTGATTGATTCCTAGTTGGAGTCTAATGTTGTTTCACACCATATGTCACCTATCCCATCAGTCTCGTAGGAGTCCTGCCCTGACCCCCACTAATCATCTCTTCCTCAGCTATGAGGGAATTCTTCACTGCATCATGTAATGTCTAAGGCATTAGGATCCTCACCTTCACATGAATGCTGACATTAAGGATGGACAGAAACTTCTTGTCCTTGAGATTCTTGTTGTTTAGATGTAGAGCATACTTAACAAGATCCATGAATCGGGCCTCATACTCTATCACCATACGAATACCCTTTCATAAGGCATTGAACTCATTGAGTTGGTGCTCAATGCATTCCTCTAACAAATACCTCTCTCAGAACCATTCCTCGAATATTTCCCATGAAACGTCTTCAACGACCATGTTCAGTTGTGGTAGGAGCATCTTCCACCATAGAAGAGTGCTCCCCTTCAGCTGAAAGAACTCCATGCATAATTTCATGTTGGAGGTGTAGTTTCAAAGTGAAAATCACATTGTCATGTTCTCCAACCATCCCTTGGCGGCTGCACCGTCAGTGGCACACAAGAACTCAGTAAATTTTACCTTCTCGAGTTGTCTGTGAACGCTACCTTTATAGGCTCGGGTTTAATGTGGACCCTCAGGGGGTACAGGAACCCTAGCCTCATCTCTATATAGTCGGTTAATCAAGGCATATGAAATCCTCTATAAGGACCTCATCAACCTAACCACATCCCCTAAGGAAATATTCTCTTGTCCAATGACTTGTTCTTCTCCTTGGGCGTTAGACCCCTCCGACGTGGATTCTATTGGAGGCGTCGAGCCTCCATCCTTAACACTATGTCGTCTACCTCCACGGTTTCCTCTAACCATGATTACCTGCATGGCCAAATTTCAAATTTAATTAGTGACAAGTTATACATCAAGGGTTTAATATAGTGGAAGGAATAATTATCCCATGTCATGGGGTTGAACCTGCTCTGATACCATATGTAACGTCCCTCCGTTATGAAAACAAACAATGATGAGTAAAAGGTAATTTTTAAATTTTTTGCATTAGAAAATTAATCATCATGAAATAATAAATAACATCATAAGTTACACATCATCATAAGTAAATAACAAGAGGTCCAAGAATTAACATAATGAACAATGACACAATCAATGCATAAATGTAAGGAACAACGCAATTTATCACAACATGATCAACTGAATAAGATAAAATAAATGATCAATCACGTCACTGAGTAATAACGAACTACCCTCCTAATCTACCTTGCAACGTTAGGACCTCCAGGAAACATAAGCAATTCTCAACCCTAGGATTCATTCGATTGATTTTGACCACTTAAGGTCTTAGGGCTGGAAACTGTTCTGAGTAACAAGGAGGTGTCTAAATCCCACTAACACAATCAAGTTGAAAACCAACTAGCTCAATCAATCAACATCCTTATTGTTCATGGCGCAAATAATTTAAATACTCAATCATGCATACATCGATATTATTCGTGTTTCAAGAGAATTGAAAACACTCAATCAACCATACATCCATATTATTCGCGGCAAATGATAATTATACTTTATCGTACATGGCGCAAGAGAATAGAAGTACTCAATCAACATATGTCAATGTTATTCTAAAGGTGCAAGTGTAATCAACTTTACTTTATATGGTGCAAGAGATTATAAAAGTTTAGTCAATCATAAAAAGACATAAGTTAATGCGCAAGTGTAATCAACTTTGTTTTATATGGCACAAGAGGTTATAAAAGTTTAGTCAATCATAAAACAACATAAGTTAAGGTGCTCAAAAATTCTATTACATAACCTACATCAAGTAACTGACACAATCACCACCTACAATACCTTCTGACAACTGGCCATCTATAAGACAAATATCAATTGAATGATGAAATGTCGCCTATAAACCATCCAACACTAGTCCAAATACAATTTAAATACATCAAAATCGCCTTATATTTGATGATAACATAACAAAAATGGTTCAAATAAAACCTCCCATTGATCTAAGAGCGGAAAGTGAAACTAAACTCAATCGAGATGCCATCAATGCCAATCTTCCCACTCACCAAAAGGATACCATTACAAATATTCACTTATAAAGATGGTTGTAATTTTCTAGACTGTAATCCTAGACTAATTATTCTAAAATATTGTTACAATTACTCACTTATAAAAATGACATCATTACGTTGATATTAACAACAACAAATAAACTTTAAAAATAATGATCTAAATAGTGTTATAACATTATAGAACACTATTGTAATAATGTTGACATTTATTCAATTTTTCTTAAGAACTATAATACTTCCATGGGTGTCCCTTGCCTTCTACTGGCTAGGGAGAATAAAAACTCTATAACAATTGTGTTATACTATTGAAATGTATTATATGTATATAAGAAGATACATTGAATATTTCAAGTAATATATTTCTAGAAAAAAAAAAGGGTAGGGATTGATTGTTGGACTTATTAACCCATTTCAGACTGATTATCGGAGCACCCATCTAAAGTTGGCAATAAAATTGACTTGGTTAAACAGTCTTAAAAGGAAAAATTTTCACTGTAAGAAGAAATGTGGATAAACCTAACTTCCAGAGAGGTAGTCACCAGTTCAGTACCCAAAGGAAGGGAGAAAAACACAATCCAATAATTAGATAAAACTTAGAGATCAAACTTTGGAAAAACGCCATTGGAGGAAAAATAAAAACACAAGGTTTTATTCTAAGTGTAGGCGTAGGATAGATGCACCATACTGGCCAATTTGGGACTTACAAAAATGCAGAGGTTTCAAAGGGAAAGATCACGGGGAAACATCACAAAAGTGTTGAACAATTTCTCTGATAAAAATGCAGAGAATCCAGTTGTTGGGAAAATCACAAGATTCAACATGAAGGTGTTTCCCATAGATGGATGCAAGAGACTCACCATGATGAGAAATTCCTAAGATGGGAAAATTGTATGCAATTGAATTGTTCTAGAAAAAGGTTACAAGGAGATTCACCACACTAGAAAATGACACACGAAAAAAACCCCCAGATGGTTAGGGAGAATGAATGCGTAGAGTTTATCTCCATTGGGAAATTCATATACAAAAAAAAGACATAGAGTTCTAGAGAGGGATCGCAAGGATATTTTCCCAATGGGAGGGCACATTTGAAGGTTTGGAGAAAACACAATTCATGATAGTTAAGGTCAACCTAAAATGTTTCGACAAGGAGCCCTATAAAATTTGTTGATTGTCCATTAAAAAAACTCATGAAGGAAAAATAAAGAAGGGGTATGCACCAACAATCCTTATTCATCCAAGTAAAGAGAATAGGTAAGGGCGTGTTTTCAAGAATGAATGCATTCAAGAAGTGAGCGACGAGGATGGAGCAATTCAAGGAAAATTTCAAGACAAGATTCAACTAGACTACAAAGATCAACGCTCCAACAATTTACACCGATGCTATACTCAAAATTAAAAGGAAGAGGTTATCACTCAAGTTTACATACTTTTCTCAACTCAATTTTGTAGAAATCGATTGGCCTTTGGGAAGAACACAACTGGACCGACTTGATTATTTGGTTGAGAAAAACAATTATAGTGAACTCTATAACCCCCAAATCATTGGTCCTTTTTATAAGTTCGTCGAGACCATAAGAAGGTTCAAATTTAGGTTTTCAATTCATTTAATCTGAGCTAATGTGAATTCCATAAAACGCCAAGGAACATGCAACGATCAAGGACTATGTAATTTCTGTGGAATTTAAAATGACCAAGACAATTAAATTATGAGGAAAATGCACATCTTACATAATCATTTTTATTCTAAATACATCTTGCAAAAATATGTATGAACCATCTATATTCTAATTACATCTCACATAAAAATAAATACTAGAACCAATGTCCATTCAACGAAATTTTAAAATCTTACACATCTTGAATCTTAATACAATAAAATTCTCAATAAAATACCGTAGTCGATGACGAAGGTGAACCTGGAGATGATCTTTGACAAATGGCATTCTGCATGTCCTCCAACTTACTAATCACAGAGACTTCACTGGTACCTCCCAACCAACTCTAGGGGTAATCTTCTCCCCCCTGAGCACACCACACCACAAAGGGTCCACGCACACACAATCCAGAATTCATTTAGCTCCTAACTTTCATCACAAGGTAGAGCCACCACTCTTTCTCAAGTTGGGTATCTCAACTATCACAAGTAAAACCAATAAAAAATTATGCAGCATAACCTTTCCCATAACCATCTTGATCCATCTCTCGATTCAGCGATTTGTTTTATATCATTTTCGCATAAATCATCCCCACTTCCAAATTTAATTCACTTTTTCATTAAACTAATTTACAATTATCTCCCCCACACACTTGTCTCCCTTTCCCCAAATTTTCACAATCAAATCCACATTTTAATTTAATAAAATTCAATTTCCCTCACCCATCCTAAAAGCGCTCCTAAAATCACTCCTACTTGTCCCTTTATTCCCTTTATTTCCAATTAATGACTGACACCTTTCTAAAACCGAGTTGAGTTAAAATAGGAATCTTATCCTAGTTATAGTATTCTTAACTAGACTCTATATTCCTTTCCATGCATACCCATTCCTTTAGCTTTATTCCATTTTACCTTAAATTTCAATTTGGTAAGTGCTTTCACATATGTGTATTAAATAACTCTTTAGAATTATTTCATTTTCCTTGATTTCTTAAATTGATTCATTTCATCTCCACATTATTTAATTATAAAAATATTTTTTAGTCTTCTCACTAACTTATGCTTAGGCTTAATTAAATTTTTATTTGCAAAGGCTTAGACCCTTAGGGATTATGGTTAATAAATTCATTCTTTAATTCATTCATTAATTAAGTAATTAATTAGTTCATAAGTTCTCAAGATTTTACAAGGTTTAACATTCACTCAAAGTTTTCTAGGCCACCTAGATTCATTAACTCAATTTTTAAATTCTACAACGTGTCCTTCAAGACGCACTTTGTGTTCCAAGGGTGCTAGTCGCCTTTGATTCAAATTTTTAATTACATAACGTGCCCTTCAATACTCACTTTGTGCTCCAAGGGTGCCACTCGCCTTTGAATCATTTTCGTAGTTTTCAAACCCCTGGAGTCAACACTCCATTCAGATGACCTTCTAAGAGACTAAGGGCTCCCAAGGAATAAGGACCCTGCCTTATTACATGCCACTTAGAAATATTTGTGAGAAACTTTCTTAGTCTAACCTCATGACATCGTGGATCTCTCAAACTAGGTAATCATTAACCTACAATTCGAGGCACGACGAGAGTGCTAGTAGGATGTGTCATAGATGATACCACACCTCTCCCTCAATATCTGGTTTATGTTCATGGCCCTTTACTACTTATGTGAGTGATATTAGCAAGAAATGGTCAGCTTGCATCCATCAACAAAACATTGTTAATGATCCATAAACAACATCATAATATAATCAGTCATATGTCACATATGCATAAATGAAATACTTAAACCAATACAAACCACTCCCTGACTCAATCTAGATCCCAAGGAGGTCCGGTGATGCCATCAACATCCTCAATATGTCAAGTGTCATGCAGACTCATGGGAAACTCAACAATAACATCTATGAATACATAGATATCGAACAACATAAATCATAATCCATCAACATCATCATAAGAATCCACAAGAGAAAAAAATAACCATATACTATAACCGGATCACTTGCACACAAGTGTCCTCAAAGAATAAGTCAATATCATGTTCTCTCAAGAGAGAGATATTACATCAACATTAACACGTGTATTTCCATGTCATATTTCCAACACAACATATGTTAGAGCCAATGAGTGTCTTCCACATGTAGACATGGAATTTTCCACATACACGGGACATACATCAAGTCTGAGTTACACAAGATATATCTTTATGCCATGTCAATGACAACATGGACCAATGAGAGGATACCACATGTTCGTGGGACCAGAATGATGTTAGTAGTGCCATGTCATGTCATATCACCAATCGTTGGGATAATTATTAAAGTTTTATGTGATTCAAGGTAGCATCAATCCAGTAAATCCTTGGATCCACTTCTAAAAGGTAACACTACAAATGAGGTTCCGGAGCCCATTCACCCTTATTAAAATACTCAAGAATAGAGTTTTCTTTATATAGCCTTGTAAAACTAATCCCCCAGTGAATGTGGGTTTAATCAGATCATAGATCAATGGTCACGATGGTATATCAGGTTGATCCAACGGTTGTTGTGTCATGATGATTGTAGGTTTGTTCTGGGGAATCTAGTGAACAAAATGAGGAGTTTTCGCTTCAACAGTTGAAGAAATCCAGAGATCATCACATATAATTGAATCATTTTTAGAATTCAAAGATCTTATAATATTTGAAAATCCAAAAAAAATAGGATCGAGCAACCATCTTTGTTATGATCCCTCTGTATAAATATAAATTCAAAATGCCCGTAAAGGGGAATTTTTTTCCCTTGAAGAATAAAGATTTTAATAAATCCTATCATTCAGGGAAGAAAAATAGATTCCTAGATTTCATCTATTGAGTTTATGTGTTTCCTGTTTCATGTTGTCATTTTTTTTTCATCAATCATTCTCTTCCATTAATATGTATGTTTTAATTCCTCTAATTCTTTACAACCTCCACTCTAGCTACCATTCAAAGGAATCAATCTAAGTTCACACTTCTTCTGTCCTACTATAATTGAAATATGACATGTATTTTTGTTTAGTTGCCTTTATTATTTAAATGAATTCTTTGTCTTAGATTATCAAGTAGTTTTGTAGAACATATAAGATTAATTGTTATTTCTTCTATTGAAAAAGAAGCAATATTTGTCTTTACTAGATACATTACCTTTTGTTTCAATTTTTTTATCTCAGTTCTTCTTTTTGTTCTATTAAATTTTGAAGTAACTTAATGAATTGAATCGAACCTATTTTATTTCTAGTAATCAATTATTAAAATCTCATATTAAAATTTTGGGGAAAATATTTTATAAATTGTATCAAGATTCCTTGACATTGTTCCCTAGCCTAGAACAATATCAGGAACAACAAGTCTTATAAATGTACCTGTTGAATTGCATAAACTGAATGGCATGACCAACCACTCATACAAACCTTGCTTTTTCTTGAAGGAAGACTTCCAAGTATCTTCTTCTTTGACTTGTACCCGCTGATATCCTGATTTTAAATATATCTTAGTGAAGCACTTGGCATCATGCAACTGGTCCAATATATCATCTATCCTCAAAAGACAGTACCGATTATTTAATGTAATCTTCTTCAATTCCATGTAATTGATACACATTCTCCAAGTCCCATCCTTCTTGGGAAAAATTATGATGGGTCTCCCACAAGATGAGGTACTTGGTCAATTTACACCCTGTTCCAACAACTTCTTCAATTGCTTCTTTACTTTGTTTTCTTCCAAAATTGACTATCTATATAGCCTAATATTTAGCAAAGGGTATTCTGGAAATAATTTCATTTTGTGTTCGACTTCCCTCTTAGGTGGTATCCCTTTAGGATTCTGGAACACTCCCCTATACACCTTTAGAAACTCCTCAAATTTGTTTTTCTTGTTCTTAGTACACCCTTCCATGGATGTCTCTAATTTTAATGACTCTTCACCAAAGTAATTTTCCATTAGTAAAAGTAAAACATATTTCTTTCTAGGACGGATGCTTAACTTGATTGGCACTCACTAGTGAAATTTGTTATTTTCCATTGTGCATGTTGATTACGAAGTATTTCCCTTCCTTTATGAGGTTGTATGGTTTGAATATCCACATCAAGAGAGAATCCCTCATATAAATGTAGGGGATTATAAACACTACTCCTCGTACATCCAGTGGTACTACATCCAAATCTACTTCATCTGTAAAATCAACACTTACAACAAATTTAATTTTGCACTAGTTTGTTACCTTGATCGCTAAATCCATGTTTACCCAATCCTATGGATAGGGGATAGGATAGTAGTGAACCTCCAATATAATATTATTGACCAGATTCACTTCTATGAGATTAGTCTGTGAACCAGAATCGAACAAAGAATCTATCTTCGTCTTATTTACCTGAATCTTAATGTAGAAGTGCTTGGTCATCTCATTATCTTGGTGATGAATGATACTTAGATTCACCTCCTTTTTCATGGATGTGTCGAAAATATTTTCCTCCACATCAAAGCTAATTTAAACCTGATTTCTTGAACTAGTGGATATATGGTTCTTTTTCTTTCCATCCTTCTTTTGGTTCTTCGGGTTTAACTCTAGACCTAGTTTCCATCACTTTTCCTGAGAGCATCCATTAATATTCCAATGATTGCAATGGTTCATGGGATATTTTTGCTGATGTGTGGTTTTTTTTTCTTCTTATCTTCCCCCCCTTTCCACTTATTATTCTCCTCCTTGGAATCTCCTTGGTGTTCTTTCTACTTAAAACCACTTGGATGCCCCTTCTTTTGGCTTATGTCTTCAAGGTATTGTTCCTATACACATGCCTCGTCCACTTTCCTTGGATTGAAAAACATCACTTCCTTTCATGATGAAAATGAATTCCTTCCTCCTTGATACTTGAGGATTACATATGGGTTCTTGGGAGAGATACCTACCATGATGACCATCTTCCTCAACTTTGTGGTGTACTCTTGTACACTCTACCCTTTCCTCTTCTTGAAGTAATGAAAATGGATCGATTACTCCTATACATACCGAATAGGATATAAATGGGAATTAATGATGGTTTTTAAATCCTCCCACTTAGTTACTAGTGGATCACCCTCTAGCCTAAGTGTCTCCATGTGAATTCCCCACTAGGTTAAAGGATGGACCTCTAACTTCAATATGGAAAATAATATATTTTTCTGCTAATCTATATGGTGAATGCTAAAATATACTTCTAGCTGTTTGAAATAGTTATTCATTTTTAATGCATCAATCTCACCTATTTATTGATTTATGTCCACTTTCGCTTCCATATTGAATAGGGACTGTGAAGAGTTTATGAAACTGGAACCTAACTACTATTTCTTGGGTTCTTTCCTGTAAGGTCTCTGTCCCCACAGAGCCTTATAAAACACAAGTTAAAAAAAAACAGAGAGTAGATAAATGTCATTCTGTACAATTCAATCTTCAACATTTAACCATAATTTATTCAGCAGAAATTAAATTTATTAACAACATGAAAATAAATCACATAACACAGCATATTCAACACCTTAATGATAACCACCTAACAAAGCGTAATCATGAAAATACATACCTCTGTCTAATGCTATTTCTCCAATCTTCGTCTGTCCTTGCTGCTGCTCTGCCCAAACTTTGCCCAAAACCGAATCTTTCCTCCCTACTAGCTAGGAACAAAGCCTATCCAGCTCCCTAACTCCAGGATTTCATGAGGATTCCTGGCCCCCGAGCCCAAAACTCCTAGCAACTGATGCACCCTTGTAATAGTCCACCCAAACTCCAAACCAAAAAATACAAAACTAGAAAACACATATAGTCCCTAATCTCCAAATGTTGCCTTCTTCCCCCAAATTTCTGAAAGTCCTTCTCCCGAATGCCTCTGCCCCTTCATATCCTCCCCCCATTCACCACCTCCTACCCTCATTTAATGCCAACCACATTATCCCTCCATTTAATACCTTATCCCTCCATTCAATACCCTATCCCTCCATACGTAAAGTTTTCTAATAATAAATTAAAAGTTATTAAGCCTTTAATTCATTATCCAAACATTAA
>ML808372.1:58867-99094 GCA_009831015.1 Picea engelmannii | reverse complement strand
TTTGTTTTGATCGAAAAAGTATGTTTGGGGTAATATTTTGAGAATTAATCTTTGATATTAGAATAATCATAAATTCAAAGTTTAATCATAAATCAAAATACACAAAATTACCTATTAGAAAAGGTACAATTAGAATCAAGGGAATATTAGTCTCAGAGTATTCTTTAACATGTAGGAAGCCCTACTTGATCTTATAACAAAAGCAAATATCATCATGTGTGTTATTTAACACATTGATTTCCCCCACTTCAAATCCATTGAGTAAAATTTAAAGACAGTTGATGAAAGGAAATTCAGTAATGATTACCGCCATTTACTTCAAAAAGAGATGATGAAAGGAAATTCATAAATGATTTCCCGTATCTCGAATACATGAAATTATAAAAATGAAGTTGTGAAAGGAAATTTAATTTGGGGTATGCAGATAACCTCACTAAGGCTATGGATGTCTACTGGCTATGAAGAAATATTTGTGATATATCTAAAGGTTCTTTCTACATATATTTATTGTTACTATATTTTTAATTCTTTTACAACTATTTATGTATCTTGATGTGATTAGGTTTAATAAATTTATATAATTTCAAACCCTTGAGTTAAGAAAAAAGAAATTAAAAGTCTAGTGTTTAAGATAAATTTAGATTGATTACTTTAGACAGTTATTGAATAAATTTAAATAAGAAAATCATTTATTAACCTTTCTTGAAATATTTATTAAGCATGTATCAATTCTTCCTATTTACAACTTTATAACTTCTTATATAAGATTTATAATAAAATAAATGATTTAGTGTTATATGGTTCTTCGAATAAATGTTTAAGAAAATAATGAATCCATTACCAAATAATGAAGGCACTTGGTATGCATGTACTTTAGTGCCTCACGTAAGAGCCACAATCCTAGACGAAGCCTAATGTTGTAATATAGCATAAAATTTTGAATAATTTATTTTTATTACCATATCCATTTTGAGTTATATATTAGCCCATCTTCTTAATTTTTCATGGTCAATAAAGACTTTAATTTTTTATTAATTCTTATTTTTCATTTTGTTTTAGAATACCTTTTATTTTGGGTTTTGAGTTTTTAAAAATATAGATTTAGTTTGATTTTGGTTTTAATTTGATTATAAACTAGTCTAATTTGAGTTAAATTATCCATAACATTAGTGTTTTTTTTTTTTAGCTTTATCATGTGTGATATAATTAATTTTTGTTCTTATTTAATATTTTTTTGTTTCTATATAGTTCAATTCTTTAATTTATGTATAATATTAATTGTAAATAGCTTCGATAAAATACATTATAGATGTATGAGTTAAAATTAGTGTTATAATTTTGTTATATATTATTTTAGGACTTAGTTATATATATATATATATATATATATATATATGCATTTTGTTTATGTTTTATAATATTTTAAAAAATTGAAAGTGTGTTTTTCTGTAGTTACATACAATGAGTATGGAGTGCATGATCAGAAGTGACAAGAGATCGAAGACCCTCATCTTTCACATGCTCATATCAACGGTTCATTTATTTTTACCGCTCCCCGATATCTCGTTTAAAGATTCAACTTCTTGCCATCAAGCCTGTCAGACCACCGGTCTCTTGGATGGTAAATATTTAACAAGAACTATGCTCTTGAACCGATCCATTGCAACATCATTGGATCATTAATAGCACCAACCAACAACTTCCACTTGGGGTCATGGAACCCACTATTTAGATGGGTTAGCATAACATATCTGGGTGACATGTGTCCCACTTAGATGCCACCTCAGTGCCAACAGAGAGCAATAGAAGGTCACCATGTATCCATGAGACCTAGTAGATGGCAGAAGTAGTGAAATCATGTCGGACCGTAGACTATGGGATATTTTGATATTAGGAAGTACTTTACCTCCCGACATCTTCATGTCAAGATACGTCATCTTTGACGTCATCATGCCAACTCAACTCTAGTTATATCCAATCAGTGAAAGCCACATGAGCACCTGGAAACCTGCAAAGAAACAGGTGAGGACCCTGTAATAGGGTGACACATGTCATGTGCATTTTCCACCTCAGTTCCATCATGGACCAGTATTGAGTAGCCACATGTACAAATGATGTAAACATACCGTCATCATATCCATTTGTGGAGATCCGATGATGGAGATCATACCCAGATCAATGGTTCTCATTATCATAGACATTGGACCGTGGGATATTCTAATGTTGGGAAGTTCTTTAAATCCCAATGTCCCAATGTCATGATACATCAGAATAGATGTCATATCAGACCTTGGACTATGTGATATTTTGATGATTGGAAGTGATTTGTGAACCTACATCTTGATGCTGCGATACGTCAACTGTAAGGTCCCTTCATTACGACAACAAACAACATTGAGTAAAAGGTGATTTTTTTTCATTAGAAAATTAATCGTCATGACATAATGAATAACAACATACGTTACACATCATCATAAGTAAATAACTACACATCCAATAATTAAAATAATTAACAACAATGTAATCAATGCATAAACGTAAGGAGCGACACAATTCATCACAACGCAATCAATTGAAGAAAATACAATAAATGATCAATCACGTCACTGAGTAATAACAAACTACTTTCCCAAACTACCCTTTAAGGTTAGGACCTCCAAGACACATATGCAATGCTCAATCCTAGGATTCATCCGATAAATTTTGATCACTTAATGTCTCAGGGATGGAAACTATTCTGAGGAACAAGGATTTGTCTAAATCCCACTAACAAAATCAAATCTAAAACCAACTAGCTCAATCAATAAACATCCTTATTGTTCATGGTGCAGAGAATTTAAATACTCAATCATTCATAAATCGATATTATTCGTGTTGCAAGAGAAGTCTAAACACTCAATCAACCATACATCCATAGTATTCATGGCACATGAGAAATAAACTTTATCATACATGGCGCAAGAGAATATAATTAGTCAATCAACATATGTCAATGCTATTCTAAAGGCCCAAGTGTAATAAAATTTACTTTATATAGCGCAAGAGATTATAAAAGTTTAGTCAATCATAAAACAACATAAGTTAAGGCACAAGTGCAATCAACTTTATTTTGTATGGCGCAAGAGGTTATAAAACTTTAGTCAATCATAGAACAACATAAGTTAAGGCACACGGAAATTATATTACATAACCTACATCAAGTAATTGACACAATCACCACCTACAATACCTTTCGACAACTAGCCAACTATAAGACACATATCAATTGAATGATGCAATATCGCCTATTAATGATCGAACACTAGTACAACTACACTTTACATACATCAACATCGCCATATATTTGATGATAAAAGAACAAAACCGGTTTCACTTAGAAATTATATGGGAAAATGCATACACCATTCAAATAAAATCTCCCATTGATATGAGAGTGGAAAGTGACCCAAACCTCAGTCAAGTGGTCATCAATGCCAATATTCCCACTCACCGAAAGGATACCATTACAAATATTCACTTAAAAAGATGGTTGCAATTTTGTAGCCTGTAATCCTGGACTAATTATTCTAAAAGACTGTTACAATTACTTGCTTATAAAAATGACAACATTACATTGATATTAACAACAACAATCAAAAGTTAAAAACTATGATCTAAATAATGCTATAACATTATAGAACACTATTGAAATAATTTTTACATGCATTCAAATTTACTTAAGAACTATAATATTTCCATGGGTGTCACTTTCCTTCTATTATCTAGGGAGAATAAAAATGCTAGAACAATCGTGTTATACTATTGAAATGTAATGTAGGTATATAGGAAGATACATTAAATATTTCAAGTAATATATTGCTGGAAAATAAGAGGGTAGGGATTAATTGTTGGACTTATTAACCTGCTTCAGACTGATTATCGGAGCACCCATCTAACTTGGCAATAAACTCGATGTGGTTAAACAGTCTTAAAAGAAAAAAAATTCACTGTAAGAAGAAATGTGGATAAACCTAACTTCCAAAGAAGCAGTCACCAGTTCAGTACCCAAAGGAAGGGAGAAAAAAAATTCAATAATTAGATAAAACATAGAGATCAAACTATGGCAACCCGCCATTGGAGGAGGAAGAAAAACATAGGTTTTTATTCTGATTGCAGGCATAGGATAGATGCACCATACTGGGTGATTTGGGACTTACAAAAATGGAAAGGTTTTAAATGAAAGGATCACGAGGAAAATTCACAAGAGAGTTGAGTGGTTTCTTTGATAAAAACACAGAGAAGCCAATTATTGGGAAAATCACAAGCTTCAGTTCAAAGGTGTTTCCCAGAGATGGACAAAAGATACTCAACATGTTGTGATATTCATAAGCTGGGAAAATTGTATGGAATAAAATTGTTTTAGGAAAAGATCGTAGGGAGATTCACCACACTAGAAAATCACACACAAAAAAAACACAGAGGGTTAGGGAGAATGAACGTGCAGAGTTTCTCCCCACAGGGAAATTCACATACAAAAAAAGACTCAGAGTTCTAGAGAAGGATCACAAGGAGATTCTCCCAATGGGAGGGCACATTCAAAGGGTTGGATAAAACATAGTTCATGATAGTGAAGGTCAACTTGAAATGTTTTGGCAAGTATCCCCAAACAATGGGATTATTGTACATTAAACAAATTCATGAAGGAAAAAGAAAGAAGGTTGACACACCAGCAATCCCTATTTGATCAAGTAAATAACATAGGGAAGGGCACGTTAGCAAGACCAAATGCACTCAAGAAGTGAGCGACAAGTATGGTGCAATTCAAGGAAAAGTTTAAGCCAAAATTTAACTAGACTACAGAGATCAACACTCTGACAATTTACACTCATGCTCGAATCAAAATTAAAAGGCAGAGGTTATCAATCAAGTGCACAGACTTTTCTCAACACAAGTATGAAAAAATCGATTGGCCTTTGGGAAGAACACAATTGGACCGAATTAATTAATTTGTTGAAAAAAATAATTACAGTGAACTCTATAACCCTCAAAGCAGTGGGCCTCTTTATAAGTTCACCGAGACCATAAGTAGGTTGAAATTCGTATTTTCAATTTGTTTAAGTTGATATTAACATGAATTCCATAAAACGCCAAGGGACATGCAACGATGAAGGACTATGTAATTTCTATGGAATTTAAAATTACCAAGACAATTAAATTCTGAGGAAAATGAACATCTTAGAGTACCATTTTTATTCTAAATACATCTTGCAGAAAAATGAATGAACCCTCTATATTCTAATTACGTATCACCAAAAAATAAATACTAAAACCACTATCTTCAACGAAATTTTAAAAGATTGTACATATTAAATATTAATACAATACAATTATCAATAAAATACCATAGCCGATGACGAAGGTGAACCTGGAGATGATCTTTGACAACTAGTGTTTTGCACATTATCTCACTTTCTAATCACAGAGAATTCACCAGTACCTCCCAGCCAACTCTAGGGGCACTCTTCTTCCCCCTAAGCCCCGCGAGATGTAAAGGGGCCATAAAAACACAATATGAAATTCCTCTAGCTCCCATCTCGCCTCACAAGGTAGAGCCACCACTCTCTCTCAAGCTGGGTATCCCAACTCTCATAAGAAAAACCAGTCAAATTTTTTGTAGCATAACTTTTCCCATAACCATCGTGATCCATCCCTCAACTCATCCATTTGTTTTATATCATTTTTCGATAACTCGTCCCCACTTGCACATTTAATTCATTTTTTAATTAAAATAATTTATAATTATCTCCCCCACACACTTGTCTCCCTTTCCCCCAATTTTCACAATTAAATCCAAATTTTAATTTAATAAAAGTCAATTCCCCTCACCCATCTTAAAAGCTCCTAAAATCACTCCTAGTTGTCCATTTATTCCCTTTATTTCTAATTAATGACTGACGCCTTTCTAAAACTGAGTTGAGTTAAAATATGAATCTTCTCATACTTGAACTATTGTTAACTAGGATCTAGATTCCTTTATATTCACCATTACTTTAGATTAATTCCATTTTACCTTAAATTTCAATTTGGTAAGTACTTGCACATATGTGTATTAAATCACTCTTTAGATTTGTTTTATTTTCCTTGATTTCTTAAATTGAGTCATTTCATCTCCACATTATTTAATTATAAAATTAGTTTTTAGTATTTTCACTAACTTAGACTTAGGCTTATTAAATTTTTATTTGCAAAGGCTTAGACCGTTATGGATTATGATTAAAAAAATTGTTAATTAATTAATTAATTTGGTAGTGCTCAAGTTTTTACAAGGTTTAACATTCTCTCAAATTTTTCTAGGCCACCTAGATGAATTGACTCAATTTTTAAATTCTGCGATGTTCCCTTCAAGACACACTCTGTGCTCCAAGGGTGCCACTCTCCTTTGACTAGTTTTGTTAGTTGTCCAACCCTAGGAGTCAACACTCCATTCGAGCGAACTTGTGAGAGACTAATGGATTCTAATGAATAAGGACCCTACCTTATTGCACGCCCCTTAGAAATCTTCATGAGTGACTATCTCAGTCTGCCCTCATGGAATCGTGGATATATCAAACTAGGTAATCGTTAACCTATAATTTGAGGCATGACTTGAGTGCTAGTAGTTTGTGTCAGGGATGCTTCCACACCTCTCCCTCAATATCTGGTTTATGTGCATGGCCCCTTTACTCTTTATGTGAATCAGATTAGCAAGAAATCACCAACCTCCATCCATCAACAAAACATTGTCAATGATCCATAAAAACATCATAATATAATCGATCATATGTCACATATTCATAAATGAAATACTCAAACCAATACAAACCACTCCCTGACTCAATTCGGATTCCAAGGAGGTCCAATGATGTCATCAACATCCTCAATCTGTCAAGTGTCCTGCACAATCAGGGGAAACTCGTCAATAGCATCTGTCAATACATAAATATCAGACAACATAAATCATAATCCATCAACATCATCATAAGAATCCATAATTAAAAGCGATAACCATATACTATAATCGGATCACTTGCACGAAAGTGTCCTCAAATAATAAGTCAATATCATGTTCTCTCAAGAGAGAGATGTTACATACACCCCCTCTTGTTTTAACCTTCATCCCAAAGTTGTACAATATATAAATGCAGTAAATAAATCATTTGACAAGATGTATATTTCTAACTATCAAATAAATATGGGAACTGATGGCGCATATCATATGCATCCTCCTAGGTAGCCGACTGTGGACTATAATTTTCCCACTGGACCTTGACCTGATCTATTGTTCAACGTTGTATATATCTAATGTGATCATCCATAATGTAGATTGGTTCCGCCATGAGTTCACCCTCATTTGACACCTACAAGGAATGCATTTCAATCACATGTGTAGGATCACTAACATATTGTCTCAAAACAAATACATGAAAAATATCCTACATATACCTCAAAGAATTAGGCAAGGTTAATCGATAGGCCACGGGTCCCTTCCTTTCCAAAAATTCGAAAGGTCCCACAAAACTAGGATATATTCGAGCACCCTTTCCAAACTTAATGGATATCTTGTGCGGTTTCACCTGTAAGAAAACTCGATCACCAAATTCATAATTGCAGTCGATGCACATCGACATAACTCTTCTGCCAATTTTTTGCTTCTTTAATCCTTTGTATTATCGTTTGAATTGTTCTTCCATCTCTTGGATTGCTTCTGGTCCTACCAGGATCCTATCCTCAGGTCGCTCCAATCTAAATGGCGTCTGACATGGTCGCCCGTAAAGAAATTCAAATGTTGCCATCTTAATGGTACTTTGATAGATGTTGGTGTAAGCAAACTCTACCAGTGGAAAAAACTCTTTCCAACTCTTATGTTGGTCCATCACATACATACACAACATATATTCAAATATTTGGTTCGTTCCTTTTGTTTGCTCATCTATCTCAGGGTGATATGATGTACTAAAGTTCATTTGTGTCCCCAAGGCCTCTTGGAAATTAATCCAAAAACGTCCTGTAAACATTGATCCTCTATCGGATATGATCCTTTTAGGAATTCCATGTAATCTCACAATCTTGTTGATAAAATATCTAGCTATGCCTGGATCTCGATACATCATGTGCACAAGAATAAAATGTGCGCTCTTCGTTAGAGTGCCAACTACCACAAAAATTGAGTTGTTCCTTCTTTCCATCAGCGACAATCAAACAATAAAGTCCATCAAAATGACCTCCCATTTCTATTCTGGAATAGTGTGTGGTTTTAGTAATCATGTCAGATGTTTATGTTCATCCTTCACTTACTAACATTCTATAAACCTTTCCACGTAGCTAACTATGTCTTCCTTCATTCCTTTTGAGAAGAATAAGGGCTTAAGGTTTTCCCTCATCTTCGTGACTCTTGGATGAGCCATGTACATCTCTCTATGAGATTCTCTTAAGATCAAACTTCTCAATTCTTCATTAGGAGGTACACAAATCTGGTTATTATACCTCATCAATCTATCCTTATCCACTATATATCGTTCAAACTTTGCTACCCACATGGTGTCTTGTCTGATATTTTCCTTAACCTATTTATACCAGTCATTGTCGACCTATATAGTTAGAATATTTTCTTGAATATTATTCTGAAGAGGTATCATCGAAAATATGCATCGTATCTGACTCAACACATCTGCCACTCTATTCACTATTCCTTTTATGTAAGTAATCTCAAAAATGTATTCGCTAAGAAATTATGACCAACGCCTTTGTCACGCATTCAAGTCAATTTGCGTAAAAATGTGTTGCAAGCCACTGTGGTCTATTTTATTTCGAATTTCTATATAATCAGATAGTATCTCCACACTCTCAGGGCATACACAATGTCCAATAACTCTAAATTGTGCATGGCATAGTTTTCCTCATGCTTTCTTAATTTCCTTGAGATGTAAGCGATCACTTGACTGTCTTGCATCAAGAATCCACCTAAGCCTTCCTTGGATGCATCTATGCATACCAAGAAGTACTCGTCCATGTCGAGGAATTTTAGTATCGAGGTTATCGTAAACAACTCCTTGAGCCTTCGAAATGATTCCGCGCATTTCTCAGTCCATACAAATTTCTTCTTTTTCTTCTTCAATTCTGTGATTGGATTTGCTATCTTTGAAAAACCTTCAATGAACCATCGGTAATATCCTTCTAAACCCATAAAGATACATACTTCTGGTATATTTTTCAACAAAATCGATTCCATCATATCCTCTACCTTCGTTGAATCCACAACGATTCCTTTCCAAGAGTTAACATGCCCTAAATAATGAATCCTCTTGATAAAAAGAGCATTTCGACAGTTTCTTGTATGATTTTTTTTCTTGTAAACACTGTAGTACCAAGGACAAATTTTTGTCATGTTTTTTCATCATCCAAGAATATATCAATATGACATTGATGAATACTTGAAAAAACTTGTCCAAGTATTTGCAAAACACCTCATTCATCAAGCTCATGAATACCCCTATTGCGTTTGTCAATCCAAACGGTACAATGGTAAACTCGTAATGTCCAAACCTCATCTTGAATGCAGTCTTAGAAATATCTTCCTCTTTGATCAGTAACTGGTGATATCCTGATCTCAAGTCGATCTTTGAAAACATCATCGTGCCTTTCATTTGATCAAAAAAATAATCTATTCTTGGCAACGGATACTGGTTATGTATCATTTCCTTGTTCAATTGATGGTAATCGGTACAGAGTCTCCACAACCCATCCTAATTTCTTATGAAAATAACAGGTGCACCCCAAGGTGACACACTTAGATGTATAAGTCCTAGGTCCAACAACCCTTTTAGTTTCATTTTCAACTCCTGTAACTCAGGGGTTGACATCCGATAAGGCATTCTTATTATTGATTCAGTTCTAGGTTTTAAGTCGATGGTAAATTCCAACTCTCTTTTGGGTGCCAAACTTGATATCTCTTCTTGGAACACGTACACAAACTCTTGTACCACTAGAAGGTTTTCTAATCTTTCCACCACACCCATGTTGTTCAACACTAATATTGCATATAGCTTGCATCCTTTGCACATTCTCTTTTATAGTTGTAGGGAAGAAATGAACCTTAAGGAAACTCCCTGTTTTCTTCCTACAATCACTCATCATTGTCCCTCATCATAGATCAAAATCAACCATTTAGTCTTACAGTTGAGTATTGCATCATGTGATTCTAACTAGTCCATACTGATCACAATGTCATAACATCTTAAGATCGTGACATACAGGTTGGAATTTGTTACAAAATCACCCAGGTTAAGGCTACAGTCTATAATGTTTCCTCCAATCTTCTACTTGGCACCCGAATCCATTTACACATAGATAAACTCATCCTATTCAACTTCCATTACCTTAATTATTTTTATCACTACACCAGAAATAGATCTCTTTGTAGCACCAAGATCTATCAAAATACTAAACGTCTTGTCAACGATGGCACTTGATATCTCGAGAACAGTAGATTGGTACTCAGCCTGGTGGTTATTCACCACTGCATGAATCCTATGGGCCTTTCCGAAATCTCCAACGGTAGTGTGTCTCGCTGAATCGACTGCTCTGGCCCTCTCAACAACACAATATCACTGGTAATGTGGCTCTCGACATGTCCAACATTCAGTATCCATCCCAGTAGTCCTGGTCCCCAAAGTAGAATCTTCTGGCCTACCATATGGTAAACCTAGTCTATTCTATTGAACATGACTAAATTGTTTCTACTGCAGACAACATTGTTGGTGGTGTTGTGTTCCTTTGTACGGAGTTCGTTGCTAAGGAGCCGACCATCGTGGAATCGTGGATGTGTATCCTCTTGGCATGTCTCCATACCCTGATTGATTCCTAGTTGGAGTCTAATGTTGTTTCACACCATATGTCACCTATCCCATCAGTCTCGTAGGAGTCCTGCCCTGACCCCCACTAATCATCTCTTCCTCAGCTATGAGGGAATTCTTCACTGCATCATGTAATGTCTAAGGCATTAGGATCCTCACCTTCACATGAATGCTGACATTAAGGATGGACAGAAACTTCTTGTCCTTGAGATTCTTGTTGTTTAGATGTAGAGCATACTTAACAAGATCCATGAATCGGGCCTCATACTCTATCACCATACGAATACCCTTTCATAAGGCATTGAACTCATTGAGTTGGTGCTCAATGCATTCCTCTAACAAATACCTCTCTCAGAACCATTCCTCGAATATTTCCCATGAAACGTCTTCAACGACCATGTTCAGTTGTGGTAGGAGCATCTTCCACCATAGAAGAGTGCTCCCCTTCAGCTGAAAGAACTCCATGCATAATTTCATGTTGGAGGTGTAGTTTCAAAGTGAAAATCACATTGTCATGTTCTCCAACCATCCCTTGGCGGCTGCACCGTCAGTGGCACACAAGAACTCAGTAAATTTTACCTTCTCGAGTTGTCTGTGAACGCTACCTTTATAGGCTCGGGTTTAATGTGGACCCTCAGGGGGTACAGGAACCCTAGCCTCATCTCTATATAGTCGGTTAATCAAGGCATATGAAATCCTCTATAAGGACCTCATCAACCTAACCACATCCCCTAAGGAAATATTCTCTTGTCCAATGACTTGTTCTTCTCCTTGGGCGTTAGACCCCTCCGACGTGGATTCTATTGGAGGCGTCGAGCCTCCATCCTTAACACTATGTCGTCTACCTCCACGGTTTCCTCTAACCATGATTACCTGCATGGCCAAATTTCAAATTTAATTAGTGACAAGTTATACATCAAGGGTTTAATATAGTGGAAGGAATAATTATCCCATGTCATGGGGTTGAACCTGCTCTGATACCATATGTAACGTCCCTCCGTTATGAAAACAAACAATGATGAGTAAAAGGTAATTTTTAAATTTTTTGCATTAGAAAATTAATCATCATGAAATAATAAATAACATCATAAGTTACACATCATCATAAGTAAATAACAAGAGGTCCAAGAATTAACATAATGAACAATGACACAATCAATGCATAAATGTAAGGAACAACGCAATTTATCACAACATGATCAACTGAATAAGATAAAATAAATGATCAATCACGTCACTGAGTAATAACGAACTACCCTCCTAATCTACCTTGCAACGTTAGGACCTCCAGGAAACATAAGCAATTCTCAACCCTAGGATTCATTCGATTGATTTTGACCACTTAAGGTCTTAGGGCTGGAAACTGTTCTGAGTAACAAGGAGGTGTCTAAATCCCACTAACACAATCAAGTTGAAAACCAACTAGCTCAATCAATCAACATCCTTATTGTTCATGGCGCAAATAATTTAAATACTCAATCATGCATACATCGATATTATTCGTGTTTCAAGAGAATTGAAAACACTCAATCAACCATACATCCATATTATTCGCGGCAAATGATAATTATACTTTATCGTACATGGCGCAAGAGAATAGAAGTACTCAATCAACATATGTCAATGTTATTCTAAAGGTGCAAGTGTAATCAACTTTACTTTATATGGTGCAAGAGATTATAAAAGTTTAGTCAATCATAAAAAGACATAAGTTAATGCGCAAGTGTAATCAACTTTGTTTTATATGGCACAAGAGGTTATAAAAGTTTAGTCAATCATAAAACAACATAAGTTAAGGTGCTCAAAAATTCTATTACATAACCTACATCAAGTAACTGACACAATCACCACCTACAATACCTTCTGACAACTGGCCATCTATAAGACAAATATCAATTGAATGATGAAATGTCGCCTATAAACCATCCAACACTAGTCCAAATACAATTTAAATACATCAAAATCGCCTTATATTTGATGATAACATAACAAAAATGGTTCAAATAAAACCTCCCATTGATCTAAGAGCGGAAAGTGAAACTAAACTCAATCGAGATGCCATCAATGCCAATCTTCCCACTCACCAAAAGGATACCATTACAAATATTCACTTATAAAGATGGTTGTAATTTTCTAGACTGTAATCCTAGACTAATTATTCTAAAATATTGTTACAATTACTCACTTATAAAAATGACATCATTACGTTGATATTAACAACAACAAATAAACTTTAAAAATAATGATCTAAATAGTGTTATAACATTATAGAACACTATTGTAATAATGTTGACATTTATTCAATTTTTCTTAAGAACTATAATACTTCCATGGGTGTCCCTTGCCTTCTACTGGCTAGGGAGAATAAAAACTCTATAACAATTGTGTTATACTATTGAAATGTATTATATGTATATAAGAAGATACATTGAATATTTCAAGTAATATATTTCTAGAAAAAAAAAAGGGTAGGGATTGATTGTTGGACTTATTAACCCATTTCAGACTGATTATCGGAGCACCCATCTAAAGTTGGCAATAAAATTGACTTGGTTAAACAGTCTTAAAAGGAAAAATTTTCACTGTAAGAAGAAATGTGGATAAACCTAACTTCCAGAGAGGTAGTCACCAGTTCAGTACCCAAAGGAAGGGAGAAAAACACAATCCAATAATTAGATAAAACTTAGAGATCAAACTTTGGAAAAACGCCATTGGAGGAAAAATAAAAACACAAGGTTTTATTCTAAGTGTAGGCGTAGGATAGATGCACCATACTGGCCAATTTGGGACTTACAAAAATGCAGAGGTTTCAAAGGGAAAGATCACGGGGAAACATCACAAAAGTGTTGAACAATTTCTCTGATAAAAATGCAGAGAATCCAGTTGTTGGGAAAATCACAAGATTCAACATGAAGGTGTTTCCCATAGATGGATGCAAGAGACTCACCATGATGAGAAATTCCTAAGATGGGAAAATTGTATGCAATTGAATTGTTCTAGAAAAAGGTTACAAGGAGATTCACCACACTAGAAAATGACACACGAAAAAAACCCCCAGATGGTTAGGGAGAATGAATGCGTAGAGTTTATCTCCATTGGGAAATTCATATACAAAAAAAAGACATAGAGTTCTAGAGAGGGATCGCAAGGATATTTTCCCAATGGGAGGGCACATTTGAAGGTTTGGAGAAAACACAATTCATGATAGTTAAGGTCAACCTAAAATGTTTCGACAAGGAGCCCTATAAAATTTGTTGATTGTCCATTAAAAAAACTCATGAAGGAAAAATAAAGAAGGGGTATGCACCAACAATCCTTATTCATCCAAGTAAAGAGAATAGGTAAGGGCGTGTTTTCAAGAATGAATGCATTCAAGAAGTGAGCGACGAGGATGGAGCAATTCAAGGAAAATTTCAAGACAAGATTCAACTAGACTACAAAGATCAACGCTCCAACAATTTACACCGATGCTATACTCAAAATTAAAAGGAAGAGGTTATCACTCAAGTTTACATACTTTTCTCAACTCAATTTTGTAGAAATCGATTGGCCTTTGGGAAGAACACAACTGGACCGACTTGATTATTTGGTTGAGAAAAACAATTATAGTGAACTCTATAACCCCCAAATCATTGGTCCTTTTTATAAGTTCGTCGAGACCATAAGAAGGTTCAAATTTAGGTTTTCAATTCATTTAATCTGAGCTAATGTGAATTCCATAAAACGCCAAGGAACATGCAACGATCAAGGACTATGTAATTTCTGTGGAATTTAAAATGACCAAGACAATTAAATTATGAGGAAAATGCACATCTTACATAATCATTTTTATTCTAAATACATCTTGCAAAAATATGTATGAACCATCTATATTCTAATTACATCTCACATAAAAATAAATACTAGAACCAATGTCCATTCAACGAAATTTTAAAATCTTACACATCTTGAATCTTAATACAATAAAATTCTCAATAAAATACCGTAGTCGATGACGAAGGTGAACCTGGAGATGATCTTTGACAAATGGCATTCTGCATGTCCTCCAACTTACTAATCACAGAGACTTCACTGGTACCTCCCAACCAACTCTAGGGGTAATCTTCTCCCCCCTGAGCACACCACACCACAAAGGGTCCACGCACACACAATCCAGAATTCATTTAGCTCCTAACTTTCATCACAAGGTAGAGCCACCACTCTTTCTCAAGTTGGGTATCTCAACTATCACAAGTAAAACCAATAAAAAATTATGCAGCATAACCTTTCCCATAACCATCTTGATCCATCTCTCGATTCAGCGATTTGTTTTATATCATTTTCGCATAAATCATCCCCACTTCCAAATTTAATTCACTTTTTCATTAAACTAATTTACAATTATCTCCCCCACACACTTGTCTCCCTTTCCCCAAATTTTCACAATCAAATCCACATTTTAATTTAATAAAATTCAATTTCCCTCACCCATCCTAAAAGCGCTCCTAAAATCACTCCTACTTGTCCCTTTATTCCCTTTATTTCCAATTAATGACTGACACCTTTCTAAAACCGAGTTGAGTTAAAATAGGAATCTTATCCTAGTTATAGTATTCTTAACTAGACTCTATATTCCTTTCCATGCATACCCATTCCTTTAGCTTTATTCCATTTTACCTTAAATTTCAATTTGGTAAGTGCTTTCACATATGTGTATTAAATAACTCTTTAGAATTATTTCATTTTCCTTGATTTCTTAAATTGATTCATTTCATCTCCACATTATTTAATTATAAAAATATTTTTTAGTCTTCTCACTAACTTATGCTTAGGCTTAATTAAATTTTTATTTGCAAAGGCTTAGACCCTTAGGGATTATGGTTAATAAATTCATTCTTTAATTCATTCATTAATTAAGTAATTAATTAGTTCATAAGTTCTCAAGATTTTACAAGGTTTAACATTCACTCAAAGTTTTCTAGGCCACCTAGATTCATTAACTCAATTTTTAAATTCTACAACGTGTCCTTCAAGACGCACTTTGTGTTCCAAGGGTGCTAGTCGCCTTTGATTCAAATTTTTAATTACATAACGTGCCCTTCAATACTCACTTTGTGCTCCAAGGGTGCCACTCGCCTTTGAATCATTTTCGTAGTTTTCAAACCCCTGGAGTCAACACTCCATTCAGATGACCTTCTAAGAGACTAAGGGCTCCCAAGGAATAAGGACCCTGCCTTATTACATGCCACTTAGAAATATTTGTGAGAAACTTTCTTAGTCTAACCTCATGACATCGTGGATCTCTCAAACTAGGTAATCATTAACCTACAATTCGAGGCACGACGAGAGTGCTAGTAGGATGTGTCATAGATGATACCACACCTCTCCCTCAATATCTGGTTTATGTTCATGGCCCTTTACTACTTATGTGAGTGATATTAGCAAGAAATGGTCAGCTTGCATCCATCAACAAAACATTGTTAATGATCCATAAACAACATCATAATATAATCAGTCATATGTCACATATGCATAAATGAAATACTTAAACCAATACAAACCACTCCCTGACTCAATCTAGATCCCAAGGAGGTCCGGTGATGCCATCAACATCCTCAATATGTCAAGTGTCATGCAGACTCATGGGAAACTCAACAATAACATCTATGAATACATAGATATCGAACAACATAAATCATAATCCATCAACATCATCATAAGAATCCACAAGAGAAAAAAATAACCATATACTATAACCGGATCACTTGCACACAAGTGTCCTCAAAGAATAAGTCAATATCATGTTCTCTCAAGAGAGAGATATTACATCAACATTAACACGTGTATTTCCATGTCATATTTCCAACACAACATATGTTAGAGCCAATGAGTGTCTTCCACATGTAGACATGGAATTTTCCACATACACGGGACATACATCAAGTCTGAGTTACACAAGATATATCTTTATGCCATGTCAATGACAACATGGACCAATGAGAGGATACCACATGTTCGTGGGACCAGAATGATGTTAGTAGTGCCATGTCATGTCATATCACCAATCGTTGGGATAATTATTAAAGTTTTATGTGATTCAAGGTAGCATCAATCCAGTAAATCCTTGGATCCACTTCTAAAAGGTAACACTACAAATGAGGTTCCGGAGCCCATTCACCCTTATTAAAATACTCAAGAATAGAGTTTTCTTTATATAGCCTTGTAAAACTAATCCCCCAGTGAATGTGGGTTTAATCAGATCATAGATCAATGGTCACGATGGTATATCAGGTTGATCCAACGGTTGTTGTGTCATGATGATTGTAGGTTTGTTCTGGGGAATCTAGTGAACAAAATGAGGAGTTTTCGCTTCAACAGTTGAAGAAATCCAGAGATCATCACATATAATTGAATCATTTTTAGAATTCAAAGATCTTATAATATTTGAAAATCCAAAAAAAATAGGATCGAGCAACCATCTTTGTTATGATCCCTCTGTATAAATATAAATTCAAAATGCCCGTAAAGGGGAATTTTTTTCCCTTGAAGAATAAAGATTTTAATAAATCCTATCATTCAGGGAAGAAAAATAGATTCCTAGATTTCATCTATTGAGTTTATGTGTTTCCTGTTTCATGTTGTCATTTTTTTTTCATCAATCATTCTCTTCCATTAATATGTATGTTTTAATTCCTCTAATTCTTTACAACCTCCACTCTAGCTACCATTCAAAGGAATCAATCTAAGTTCACACTTCTTCTGTCCTACTATAATTGAAATATGACATGTATTTTTGTTTAGTTGCCTTTATTATTTAAATGAATTCTTTGTCTTAGATTATCAAGTAGTTTTGTAGAACATATAAGATTAATTGTTATTTCTTCTATTGAAAAAGAAGCAATATTTGTCTTTACTAGATACATTACCTTTTGTTTCAATTTTTTTATCTCAGTTCTTCTTTTTGTTCTATTAAATTTTGAAGTAACTTAATGAATTGAATCGAACCTATTTTATTTCTAGTAATCAATTATTAAAATCTCATATTAAAATTTTGGGGAAAATATTTTATAAATTGTATCAAGATTCCTTGACATTGTTCCCTAGCCTAGAACAATATCAGGAACAACAAGTCTTATAAATGTACCTGTTGAATTGCATAAACTGAATGGCATGACCAACCACTCATACAAACCTTGCTTTTTCTTGAAGGAAGACTTCCAAGTATCTTCTTCTTTGACTTGTACCCGCTGATATCCTGATTTTAAATATATCTTAGTGAAGCACTTGGCATCATGCAACTGGTCCAATATATCATCTATCCTCAAAAGACAGTACCGATTATTTAATGTAATCTTCTTCAATTCCATGTAATTGATACACATTCTCCAAGTCCCATCCTTCTTGGGAAAAATTATGATGGGTCTCCCACAAGATGAGGTACTTGGTCAATTTACACCCTGTTCCAACAACTTCTTCAATTGCTTCTTTACTTTGTTTTCTTCCAAAATTGACTATCTATATAGCCTAATATTTAGCAAAGGGTATTCTGGAAATAATTTCATTTTGTGTTCGACTTCCCTCTTAGGTGGTATCCCTTTAGGATTCTGGAACACTCCCCTATACACCTTTAGAAACTCCTCAAATTTGTTTTTCTTGTTCTTAGTACACCCTTCCATGGATGTCTCTAATTTTAATGACTCTTCACCAAAGTAATTTTCCATTAGTAAAAGTAAAACATATTTCTTTCTAGGACGGATGCTTAACTTGATTGGCACTCACTAGTGAAATTTGTTATTTTCCATTGTGCATGTTGATTACGAAGTATTTCCCTTCCTTTATGAGGTTGTATGGTTTGAATATCCACATCAAGAGAGAATCCCTCATATAAATGTAGGGGATTATAAACACTACTCCTCGTACATCCAGTGGTACTACATCCAAATCTACTTCATCTGTAAAATCAACACTTACAACAAATTTAATTTTGCACTAGTTTGTTACCTTGATCGCTAAATCCATGTTTACCCAATCCTATGGATAGGGGATAGGATAGTAGTGAACCTCCAATATAATATTATTGACCAGATTCACTTCTATGAGATTAGTCTGTGAACCAGAATCGAACAAAGAATCTATCTTCGTCTTATTTACCTGAATCTTAATGTAGAAGTGCTTGGTCATCTCATTATCTTGGTGATGAATGATACTTAGATTCACCTCCTTTTTCATGGATGTGTCGAAAATATTTTCCTCCACATCAAAGCTAATTTAAACCTGATTTCTTGAACTAGTGGATATATGGTTCTTTTTCTTTCCATCCTTCTTTTGGTTCTTCGGGTTTAACTCTAGACCTAGTTTCCATCACTTTTCCTGAGAGCATCCATTAATATTCCAATGATTGCAATGGTTCATGGGATATTTTTGCTGATGTGTGGTTTTTTTTTCTTCTTATCTTCCCCCCCTTTCCACTTATTATTCTCCTCCTTGGAATCTCCTTGGTGTTCTTTCTACTTAAAACCACTTGGATGCCCCTTCTTTTGGCTTATGTCTTCAAGGTATTGTTCCTATACACATGCCTCGTCCACTTTCCTTGGATTGAAAAACATCACTTCCTTTCATGATGAAAATGAATTCCTTCCTCCTTGATACTTGAGGATTACATATGGGTTCTTGGGAGAGATACCTACCATGATGACCATCTTCCTCAACTTTGTGGTGTACTCTTGTACACTCTACCCTTTCCTCTTCTTGAAGTAATGAAAATGGATCGATTACTCCTATACATACCGAATAGGATATAAATGGGAATTAATGATGGTTTTTAAATCCTCCCACTTAGTTACTAGTGGATCACCCTCTAGCCTAAGTGTCTCCATGTGAATTCCCCACTAGGTTAAAGGATGGACCTCTAACTTCAATATGGAAAATAATATATTTTTCTGCTAATCTATATGGTGAATGCTAAAATATACTTCTAGCTGTTTGAAATAGTTATTCATTTTTAATGCATCAATCTCACCTATTTATTGATTTATGTCCACTTTCGCTTCCATATTGAATAGGGACTGTGAAGAGTTTATGAAACTGGAACCTAACTACTATTTCTTGGGTTCTTTCCTGTAAGGTCTCTGTCCCCACAGAGCCTTATAAAACACAAGTTAAAAAAAAACAGAGAGTAGATAAATGTCATTCTGTACAATTCAATCTTCAACATTTAACCATAATTTATTCAGCAGAAATTAAATTTATTAACAACATGAAAATAAATCACATAACACAGCATATTCAACACCTTAATGATAACCACCTAACAAAGCGTAATCATGAAAATACATACCTCTGTCTAATGCTATTTCTCCAATCTTCGTCTGTCCTTGCTGCTGCTCTGCCCAAACTTTGCCCAAAACCGAATCTTTCCTCCCTACTAGCTAGGAACAAAGCCTATCCAGCTCCCTAACTCCAGGATTTCATGAGGATTCCTGGCCCCCGAGCCCAAAACTCCTAGCAACTGATGCACCCTTGTAATAGTCCACCCAAACTCCAAACCAAAAAATACAAAACTAGAAAACACATATAGTCCCTAATCTCCAAATGTTGCCTTCTTCCCCCAAATTTCTGAAAGTCCTTCTCCCGAATGCCTCTGCCCCTTCATATCCTCCCCCCATTCACCACCTCCTACCCTCATTTAATGCCAACCACATTATCCCTCCATTTAATACCTTATCCCTCCATTCAATACCCTATCCCTCCATACGTAAAGTTTTCTAATAATAAATTAAAAGTTATTAAGCCTTTAATTCATTATCCAAACATTAAATGTGTTAATTAATCAATTAATTAATTAATCAACATATATTAAACAATAATTAATTAATTAATTAATATTATTAATAAATAATCATTATTTAACTAATACGCATTAGGACAGTTAATTATTTAGTTAACTATACTTGATAAACCTTAAGCAACTATTTAACTAGGGTTGTTACATACACCCACCCTTCAGGAAACTTCGTCAAGAAGTTAAAGTATTTTATGATACTAGGGAAAAGAAACATGGTTCACACATTCCTAACAAATAACCGACATTATTAGTAAGTAAGCCAAGAAATTCATACATACTAGTGTACATGTGCAAGAAATACACATGTAGCTAGTACATACAAGTCTCGTTGATGCACTAATATCAATAACTATCATCTCTATAATGATTTCCATATGAATCCAATCCATTCAACAAGACTATTCATTTTATAAAAGACAATAAACCAATCAAAGGTTTAGGAAATCCTTTAATTACTATTATCTAGATCAACAACGTTATTTAGACAATTGTAGTTTAGTTACATAATTATGAATATTCATATACATTTTATTTTCAGAAGGAAAAACAATAAATTCCACCTTAAGACAATTCTCCGTACACTCTCAACTATTTCTACTCATCCTTCCTCCCTAACTTACTTCCATCTTCCATTCCTATCCTTCCTCTCCTAGGCTATCTTGGAGTGTCAACTATATTGACCTAACTCCAAATAGAACGCGTAAGTGGAAGTGTCACTATCTTGACCAAGCTTCCCCAACAGGAAATTGACAGTCATCATCATACGTCTAGGGGATCGTGAGGTAACATCATCCTCTCATGACTTCAGGTTTCAGAGGATACACAGTGGGAAATGAATCCACCCCTCCTAACAGGACTAGAGTCCACACCCTACAATGGAATATACAGTGGCACCATGTTGCTAGGAGTTTTGTCATCATCTATTCAGTTTTGGGCAGTCTCACCACCTGAAATCCTGCACTGGTCCACATATCATAGCAATGCATCCAAACAAGTATAATTTCACATACAAAGATTCATACCATATTGTTTCTCGTCTAGTGGTCATGTCATTCACTTTCATCCTTATTATCCCTTGGCTATTTCATATCCCATAACCTGTAGATTAGTCTGTAACACAAACTCATACATTTTTATGCATTATCATCATGTAATTGCATACAACCATAATTTCGATTCAGTATCTGCATACCAATAACTTTAACATCAACGTTTTCAAGTTAGAAATAGATATCATAATATCCCATAATTCAATTAATGACACCCATTCACAAAATTATCATTTACATAATAGATTGCATCATATCTAACGTCATTCAAATAGCATTTAAACCCTCATAGGAATCTCATTCACACAATATATTGCATCGTATCCATCATCATCAATAATATTTTAAACATTCATAAAATTTAACATTCACGTAGTAGATCGCATCATATCCATCATCATCAATAACATTTTAAACATTCATAAAATTTTACATTCACATAGTAGATTGCATCATATCCATCATCATCAATAACATTTAAACATTTATAAAGGTTCATATGTCTTAAAAGTTCAAGTGTATTATTTAATAGTTTCACTTGTGAATAGAAAATAAAGGTGTGTAGGCCTCTGGTAATCCTGGCTGCCTAAGTCAAAAGGTGGTGTTACATACACCCAACCTTCAAGAAACATGTTCTCGAGGTGGTAAAAAGAGTGAGGGATAATCTCATCGTAGTGTCTCGATGTCTTCCCAAGTAGTAGATCCTGGACTATACTTGTCCCACTGGACCTTAACTTGGTCCACTAGAAAGTTCCTGAGCAGTCAGACTCTATAGTCCAATATGCGTAATGGTTCTACCATGATGGTTCCCACGTCCGATACCTGCAGTTCCTTCCAATTTAGTTTATGTGATTCATCAACAACATAATGACGTAAAACCGATACATGAAAAACATTATGAGTTTTATGTAGGTGGGGTGGCAGTACGAGACGATAGGCAATGGGTCTGATTTTCTATTGGTTTCTAAACGGTCCTAAAAATTAAGGTGACAACTTTGTCCCCTTCCCAAATCGTATGGTACTCTTATTAGTCCCGATACGAATGAAAACCTGGTCTCCTACTTTATAACTTCGATCGGTCCTGTGTGCATCCGCATAACTTTTCTACCTATTATGTGCTTCCTTTAGTCTCTGCCTAATCTGAATCACCTATTCCTCCATCTCTTGAATCAATTCTAGCCCAACTGTTACTCGGTCTTATAATCTATCGCAACTCAATGACGTTCTGCATGGCCTTCCATACAGAGCTTCATAGGGTGGCATTCCAATAGAGCTATGAAAACTATTATTATAGGCAAACTCTACCAAAGGTACGTACTTCTCCTAATGGGTTTGATTATCCATGACATACATCCTAAGCATGTCTTCCATGACTTGATTTACTCTCTCATTTTTCCCATCTGTTTCAGGATGATAAGTTGTGCTTAAGTTCAACTGAGTCCCCAACACTGATTACAAACTTGTCCAAAACCTAGAAGTGAATCTTGAGTCCCTATCTGAAATGATATTCTTAGGTATCCCATGCAAATGGATGACCTTACCTACAAACATGCATGCCACATCAGTGACATCGTAAGTGTCTCTAACCGGAATAAAATGAGCACTCTTGGTTAACTTATCAACTATCACAAGAATGGCATTTTGTCTATGAGATGTGAGCGGCAACCCCACTACAAAACCCATAGAGATGACTTCCCACTTGGACATAGGAACATCATGTGGTTGTAGGAGGCCTGCCAGGTGATGGTGGTCATCTTTCACTTGTTGACACTCTAGGCACTTGGCGACGAAATGGACTACATCGTGCTTCATGCCTACCCAGAAGAAAATCTTCCTCATGTCTGCGTACATTTTCTTCACACTCGGATGCACAGAATAAAGTGCTCTATGGGCCACCTTCAGTATGATGCTTTGAATATCCCCATCTTCAGGGATGTACGTCCTTCCCCGATATCTCAATAGTCTGTCTTCTTCCAGATTATATCCTTCATACTCTGGATCTAATTGCCTCCCACTCTAGAGGTTTGAGGTAACCTTTAAATACCAACTATCTCCAAGGAGTTGCGTCAACACACGTTCCCTCAGATTGACTTTTAAGGGTACCAAGGAGAAGACATGTGGTCTCCTACTCAAGGGATCTGCGACCACATTTTCCTTTCCCTTGATGTATGAAATACCAAAATCGTACTCACTCATAAACTCACTCCATCGCCTTTGTCTGGCATTAAGATCCCTTTGAGTGAAGAAATGTTTTAAACTTTGATGGTCCATTTTGAGCTCAAAGTTTCACCCCACAAGATAATGCCTCCAAAGTTTCAGTGCTAGCATTACCGCTGCCAACTCTAAATCATGAGTAGCATAAATCTCTTCGTGTTTCTCCAACTTCCTTGACGCATAAGCTATCACTCCTCCATCCTGCATTAGCATGGCCCCCAACCCTTGCTTCGAGGAATACGTGCAAACTGTGAAGTCCTTTTCCATATCCGACACTCATAGAATTGGCACACTAGTTAGTAACCTCTTAAGCTCATTGAATGCACTATTTCATTATTCTGTCCATTCATACCTAACCCCATTGCATTGCAAGGTGTTGATGGGTTTCTCTATTTTAGACAACCCTTCCACAAATCTCCGATAATAACCTGGTAGCCCCATGAAGCTTCTCACCTCATGGGCATTTTTCGGCACTGACCATTCCATAATGGCCTTTACCTTTTCTGGGCCCACAGAGATTCCTTAACCGGAAATGATGTGACCTAAATAGTGGATCTCTACTGGACGAAGGAACACTTAAACAAATTCCCATACAATTTGTTCTCTCTATGGCAGGACAACACCACTCATAAGTGTTCCTCATGCTCTCTTTCATTTTTAGAATAGATGAGGATGTCATCTAGAAAGAGCTATATAAAACGGTCTAAGTACTTCCGGAATACCCCATTCATGAAGCTCATGAATACTGCTAGCGCATTGGTCAATCTGAAAGGTACTTAGACAAACTCGTAATGCCCAAACTGAGTTCGAAAGGAAGTTTTAGGAATATCACCTTCCTTAATCCTTAACTGGTGATACCTTGATCGCAAATCAATCTTTGAGAATACCGCTACTCCTTTCATCTGATCAAATAGGTCATCTATTCGCGGCATTGGGTACCTATTTTTCACTGTAGAAAGGTTCAAGTCCCTGTAATCTATACACAATCGTAAGGAACCATCCTTCTTCTTTACAAAAATTACTAGTGCACCCCAAGGTGAGACACTAGGCCTTATTAGCCCTAAGTCCAGTAACTCTTTCAACTGCATTTGCAACTCACAAAGTTCTAGCGCTGTCATCCGATACAGAGTCTTGGAAATTGGTTCTGCACCAAGTTTTATCTCAATAGTAAAATCAAGCTCCCTCTCAGGAGGTAACCCTGGTAAATCATTCAGAAAAACATCCTTAAATTCTAACAATACAAGGTAGTGATCCAAGGAGGGTCCCTTCCTTTCATTCACTGCTTCCACTACATACATTCGACACACTTTCCTCATGCATCGCTTAACCTTCATAGTTGAGATAAAGCGTGGAGACACTCGTCTCCATACACCATGGATCTCTACTGGTCTTCCTTCATCATCGACACAAAGCACCCTTTTTGTGAAACAATCAACCAAAACTCGATGAGCTTCCAACCAATCCATTCCAATGATTAGGTCATACGCCCCGAGAGTAGTAACGTAAACCTTCAACCTGGTAGTACACACTCCCAGGTCTATTATACAATTATCAACGCTAGTTCCTACTTCTTTTTTTCCCCCGAAGCCATCTCTACTTGTTTAAAGTCATCGTGCTCGTAGACTTCCAACCCACTCTTTTCTAATGTAGATGGTGAAATGAAACTATCTGTAGCACCAGAATCAAATACTATATTAACATTGATATGATTTAGCGTACCTGATGACTCCACCACCATGGATTGATGTTCTGCTTCGTGATTATTAACCACTGTGTAAATATAGTGTCTGCCACTTGCTCTTCCCATAGGGGCCTTTCCCTCTCTATGAACAAATCACAATTGTAACTTTGAGCAGTCACACTAGTAATGGGGTCCTTCACACCCCCAACACGTAACACGAGATGGAACCTGTGCACAACTCGGTGACGGTCTCTAAAATGAGTTCCTTCCCTCAGAACCCATGCCCCTACTAGTTGCTCCCTGAGATGGTCGTTGACATGCCTGCATTGTTGGTGATGAATGGGATGCGGCACTCACTGCCATTGAAATACCCGTGGTGATTGTCCTTAGTGCGACTCTATTACCATATGGAGGTGGTATTGATCTCCCTCCCTTGGTAGCTATGCTAGCATTGTACCATGCTCGCCAATTCCTCTAACTTATGTATATAATCAAGCATCAACCTAACCCTTGTAACAATATGCACCACTCATATTAATCACCCTTATGAATTATAATACCCTGTGTCTCGTCATTCGTCAAATTATCTGATTCCTAAAATTAATTTAACTAGTTTAATTCTCCTTAATCAAATAATAAACATTAATTAATTAATTAATTTAATTAACAAATTAAATTAATTAATCACCTTGATTATTAACATTAGTTAGTTTTACTTTGAATCATATATTTAAATATATACATGAATTTAAAGTATTACTTACTATTATTCATTATTATAATTTAAATATTATTATTATTATTAATTAACATTTAACTAACTTAAACAATAAAAGTTCAAACCTGATTAAAAGATAATAATATATAAAATAAATAAATAAATAAAAATAAAACAATTTAAATTGCAATTAAAATGAAATAAAATAACTAAAATAGAAAGAATAATAAAATGAAATAAAATAAAATAATAATAAAAAACTAAAGTCGGGCAGTGGGTCCTCGCATGAGGGCCACGTGCCCCCTTCCCCTGACACTCATCCCTTAACCCTAGTCTCCTCTCACTCATATCTCTTCAAACCCTAACGTTGCTCGGTCCCTACTCTTTTTAATTCTTTTTGTCAAATTCTCTGCAAAGGTGAAGGATGAGGCCAGCCATGGTCGTCCTTCTGCTCAGTTTACCCCTGTGTCCATGAGTTCAAGGACTGGAGGGCACGTCGTCCACAGTGGCGCATTCCCTCCACTCTCTTTTTTTTTTTCTGATTGGGCTCCATGTGAGGCCGCCCCTTGTGGGATTATCCTCCATGTGATTAGGTGCTTGGTTGATGGCTTGAACTTGTTTGTTGTAGGTTTTCTTGTCAATTTTCTGAACTTGTCTGGAAATTTTCTGAACAGGTCTGTCATTTTTTTGTTTGGCTCATGGAGTTGAGGGTTCCATTCCCATTGAATTCCATAACCCGTAGCTCTTATTTTTTTTGACTTGGTGTTTGTGCTTGGTTTACGCGTGGTCTTGTGGATGCGTAATGCACTTGTTACGCCCCTAGTGGGATCTCTTCTTGGTGCTTTGTCTAGTGCTCTGGATGGGAGTTTGGCTAGTGCGATGGTCTTGTGTATTGGTAGAGCATGTGGCTTAGTGGTTGGTCGTGGGTTCAAAACCCATGAACCCCAAACTTATTTACCTCCTTCGTGGGCTCTTCCTTGGTGCTTGGTTTTGGTCAGGGTAGAAATGCCCTCGTGGGATCTTTCCTCAACTTAGCACTTGGTGCAAGTGTTGGATAAAGATAAAGAGTCTCTTTCACGTTCCCCTCTTCTCCTTCCTCACCTGGAAGCGACGCCATGGATAGTAGGAGGGTATTATGTTGCAGGTGACACAGAGTTTTTTTGTTGAACACGTGGGGTATCCACAGAGACTCCGTTATTTGGAAATGTCCCATGGATTTTGAGCCGGAAAGGTTTATGAAAAGTCAGCCCAAGTATACCCATGTTCTTGGCACCTAGTTGTTTAGCGTTGGCTTGTTTAGCATTGGTTTGTATGTCATTGGTTTGATGAGTAGTGTTGCATCACACTTAGGCTTGGCGCTTGCGCTTGTCTTATCTGGCTTATGTGTTGGTTTGTATGTCTTTTCTTTGAGTGATAGTGCTCGATGACTTAGCACTTGTCATCACATGGAGGGCTTGGCACTTGACTTTATGTGTTTATTGTCGACGTTGTTCTGTGCGTTAGTTGACTATATCACCTATGTTTGATACCTGGTGCATGATTTGGTGTCTTTGTTTACTAACAAGACATTAGGATTTCCATGTGGACCTGATCTCAGGATTTGAACTATTGATTATGGTAAATAATAAGTGTTGTTGATGAATGCAGGGTGTGTGGCTTGAGGATTGTAGAGAGTGGCCTCTGGGTTGGAATGTTTATTAAAAAAAATGCCAGCCCAGACCTGAATGGCCATTACTTTAAATATATACCCTTTGGGTATGGGAGGAGGGCTTGTCTGGACATGCCAGTGGCCATGCACACTCTTAAGCTCACTGTGGGGAGACTAGTGCAGAGTTTCGACTAGACCGGTTTCAGAGGGAGTTGAAGGAGTAGATACGAGTAAAGAGGGTGGCATTATGCTGCATAAAGCAGTCCCATTGAAATCTGTGATCAAACCTCACCTCCCTCACCATCTATGTTAAGTTATCGTTTGTGAAAAGTCCACTGTGATCTGCAAATGAAGTGTTCTTATAACATCTAATCGATTGGTATGTAGTCGATCTATCCTGATAATATATATTAGCTTCGTAAAAAAAAGTTTCATGTTTTAAATAAATAAGATTTATCATTTACACGAATGTTATCCCAATTAAAGTTTTTAGGTTTTAAATAAAACTTGGAAATTCTGTATCAAGGATTTAAGGTATTTGTTTTTTGTTTTTTTAGATTTCTATTATATATATATATATATATATATTTAAATCTTATATTTCTATCATTTAACTTTTGTATAATTTTTTTTTTTTTTGCTAGTAATGATTCTTACAAGTGGACAGGTGGATTTTACAAGTGAACAAGTTGATGGAGTAGAGATTAAAGAATAGAACAGGTCTGCAGGACTCATGACTCTTTCCTGCTACTACCTCACCTACTCCATAATTCCTATTAAGGTTTTTTTTTTTATCTTCAATTTATTACAAGAGTTCCTAGGGTGTTCACAAGGGTTTGAGGGTATGGTAGATACCATGCACATGGAGTTTAAGGGTTTCTCGGTTGCATGTCCAATATATATATATATTGTTTTGAATAGATAATTGGAACATTAATATTGTTTTTTAGGGTTTAGTTGGACAGGCTTGAATAGGCTTGGTTCCCTTGTTTGCAGGTTGCATATAGGTTGTTTGAATAACCTATATATGATCTTGATTTATAAATTATTTATATATCTTATTATTTTCATTTATTATCCCCTTTCAAGGTTTTAATGTCTCTCCTATAGGTGAACAAGTTCATGAAATGTTTATAAACTAAACATTTCATGGTTATTTATGGTTATGGTTAGAGGGTTTCAGGGCTGTTTATAGGACACATAGCTTAGATTTATGTCTAGAGTCAACAGGATGGGTGGGTAGGTGGGCCTTTGGCCCCATATTTCAAACTAACAATCTCATACCATGTGTAAGGTCTCTGTCCCCATAAATCCTTATAAAACATAAGTTAAAAAAAATAGAGAGTAGATAAATGTTATTCTGTACAATTTAATCTTCAGCATTTAACCATAATTTATTCAGCAGAAATTAAATTTATTATCAGCATGAAAATAAATCACATAACCATCAAACAACACAGCATATTCAACACTTTAATGATAACCACCTAACACAGCATAATCATGAAAATACATACCTCTGTCTGATGTTATTTCTCCAATCTCCATCTGTCCTCACTGCTGCTTTGCCCAAACTCTGCCCAAAACCGAATCTTTCCTCCCTGCCAGCTAGGAACAAAGCCTATGCATCTCCCTAGCTCCAGGATACCATGAGGATTCCTGGCCCACAAGCCCAAAAATCCCAACAATCGATGCACCCCTGTAACCATCCACCCAAACTCCAAACCAGAAAATACAAAACCAAAAAACACATATAGTCCCTAATCTCCAACTGTTTCCTTCTTCCCCCAAATTTTCGAAAGTCCTTCTCTCGAATGCCTTTGCCCCTTCATATCCTCCCCCCATTCACCACCTCCTGCCCTCATTTATTTCCACCCACCTTATCCCTCCATTTAATACCTTATCCCTCCATTCAATACCCTATCCCTCCATACGTAAAGTTTTCTAATAATAAATTAAAAGTTATTAAGCCTTTAATTCGTTATCCAAACATTAAATGTGTTAATTAATCAATTAATTAATTAATTAATAATGATTATTTAGCTAATACACATTAGGACAATTAATTATTTAGTTAACTATAGTTGATAAACCTTAAGAAACTATTTAATTAGGGTTGTTACATTTCCATGACTACTTTTTTGGGTCTTCATTATCTATTCATTTCCCGTCTGATATGCTCTTTGAGTTCAAGCCTCCAAATTATCTTAATTGTCTGAGTTTTCTTGTTGGATATGCCATGCTGAGGGACATAATGGGAGATATGTTGAAAAAATTATCTTCCAGCCTCACAAATAAATCATGTGCTGTATCTTGAGGGTTGTTATGAACATACTCGTTGACCATGGCTAAGGTTCTATGAATTTCTTCTTAAACCTCTTTTTGGATCCCTGTATATTTCCATGAATACCCTAAGAAAAATGACTCTAATACCAATATGATATGTAAACTACCATGTATATTCCACTAGAACAGTTCATCACAACATATCTGATAAATAAAACTGAGATCTACACTATGAATGTTAAATTCCTTTAGATTTGAAAATATTTAGTTTCTTGTTTTTTTCTTATGTATGGAAATGATAAAATGTGGAAAGTAGAGAATATTAAAACAAAATCACACACCATCAACAAAATAACACAAATATTTTTCTCTGGGAAACCCTTATGGGAGAAATCTCAACTAGAAGGTGAGGTTGTTCTTCTCTCTTTTCTCTAGTATGGAAATAATGAAAGTACAAAGGAGAAGGAACCCTCCATGGATTTACTTGAGACCCATGGTCTATTAAGATACTATAAAAAAATTAACCCCATATATTATTCTCTCTAATTCCCCACTCTAAGTTGTTCCTCTCTTGTATGGACCAAAATACAATAACATAGAATGGAACCCATTCTCCTCCTAGTGGCCCAATATTTAACATAGCCCAATAGTTATCTAGGGGTACGGTTTTGACTTCCTCAATCCTCAATTGTCATAAGTTTTAGGACCTCCTATAATATTCTTTAAATTATATATGTGGTTTATCCCCATATGCGTGGGTAGTGCAATGTGATGTCCTCTTGCACCATGGTGGTCAACACGGTAGGTCAACTTGTGAGAGGCATAACATTTTCATACGATCTCTAATTGACATGATTTTTTCACTATTGAAAATGTATCAATGTTTAGAATATCTTGATATGGTCCAAGATATGCTTGGGAATTTTTTACCCCAAAAATTTCATTTGGTGCCTCAAAATGGCTTCGGAAGGTTTCAAACCCCAATTTTAAAAAATGGGACCTCCCATTAAAATGACCTTGGAATTTGATTCCTCCAAAATTTTCCACTCTAAAAGCATCAATATAGATGAAAAAAAACATAATTATCCAGTCTGAATCACACCAATTGCTTCTATTAATTGTGCCTCCTTGGGATTAAACTCAAAATATTTAATGAAATTTTCTTTTATGTCATTTCAATTAATGGTATCACCACATGTTTCATCTATATTATACCATTTATGTGGTATTTCATCCAAGGTTCTCAACAACATGTGTGTCCAAATTCATTCATATCTATATTCCACTCTCTTCCATTCATTCTTTCATTGATGAATGCTAGCCATTGGGTCGAACAAGGTTTGAAAATTGGTATGTCAACATTTGTTGATAACTTTCTACCTCCAAATAACTTGATGAAGTGTGTTGTGGTAGTGGTCCATGTATGTAACCAATGATCATAAGTATCCCACCAATAAGCCTAGCAGGTGAAAGATTGAACAAGACATTGTAATCGACTTTGTTCTCCCATTTTTTTTGAAACTTCATCGATGTGAACCAACATATAATTTCTCTTGTTGAACCAATGTTGTGGGCCTGTCTTCAGGTCAATCAGAATGAGATTTGTTTATTGATTTATATTTTTTTCATATAAACTGGGTACTAATTTGATAGAGAAGCATGCTCACAATATTTTTATTTGTATTTCTTTTATTGACCAAAACTCATTTGGATTTGACTCCTAATTGTCGATTTTCCAATTATATAATTATGTGTCCATTTTTTTCCAAATGGATAATGGGAAACCGACTAATATTACACCTTGTTCATTTGGTTCAATATTTTTCATTTTTTTTCATTCATGACCTGGTATATTCATCAAGCATCTTGATCTTCATCTCAAGTTACAACCCATGGTTTACCTTCATTCGGGTCGAGAGATATTATGATATTCCTACCAGTTCCTTTAAGTTTGATCATATCTATTTCAAGAGAGACAATGGATTTCATGTTTCAACCCCAAGGTAGGCCTACTAAAGTGGGGTATGCAGGGATGAATTTGACCAAGTTGATCACCTAAAAGTTGATAGATGTCAGAATTCCCATTATGTGTTTTTACATTTTTAAGTGTTTCGATCGGTTCTATAAATATTTTATCCTCTAACTTTAATTAATTCAGTGTGGGCACCAATGGATGTCTTTGAAGTTTTTTCCTTGTATCCTGTGAAACAATATTAACTTGTGAACCAAAATATTTGAATTCATTGATATGATTTTCTTGTGATAGTTGCCGAAGGATTTTGTATGCTCATTTTTATTCCTTATATTCCCTTAAAATGTTGAGAAAGTCAATCATTCGACCAACTAATTTCTTTTATTTTAACAATTGTAGGAATCATCTAGGACAATGGATTTTGTAGTTGATGTATTATACTTCCTTCCCCTCCTTCCACTCGCTTAATCTTGATCAATATTCTTGAAAAAATTTAGTTCTTCCCACATTAGTTTCTACTCTTGATACAGGTCTAGGAAGGTATTTTGATTCCTCAATTGTTGAATTGGTGATTCTATGTTCATGTAGTTATCTCAACATTATCCTGATCTTGTGATGATGTGAAGATTGTTTGAGTTGAGAACTTCTTGTTTTGGCATAGTATGTGGAATATTTACATTTATTTTATTCGTATGTCTAACATCTCCCACTCCACATATATTACAAAATTTTAGGTTGGTTTTGTCTTTAATGGGGAAATTGGGGCTAATATGGTCCTATTTCCAAAATTTGAAGCAATAAAATGGACCCTGACCACATCCTCGACCTCCTCAACCAAGTCCTCCTCTAAATTATCTTCGATCTTGATAGCCACTACTACCATGACCTTGATATCTATTTCCATCTCCCTAGTCGTCGTTTTGTTCAATTTCCCATTTGTGATATATTGTATGAATATTCAACTTATTCCTCCGATTCAATTGACATTCTTGTGTTGAGTGCATATTTTCTTCAAAGATATGGAACCACTTTAGTCTGACATTTTTTAAGTTCTGAGGACATTCTCTAGTACTATGATTTGTAAGAGAATGAAAAATGACAGTAACTTTTAAATTTTATTCAACATAATTTTGTATCTCTTTCCATTGCATTGTTAAATTTATAGTATTCTTTTTTATGCCCTTCATTTGCAGAAAGTGTGGACCAAAGTTCATTTATCTTGATGATCATGTTGTTTAAAGATTGTTGTAATATTTCCATATTTTCTTCTAATCTTCTTTCAACTGACTCAATGTCATACATTCTTAGTGGTGCTCTGATTTTATTTAGTAATCATGTGATGTAACACTGAATGAACATATTTTCATCAATAACATGCAGTATCTAGCTGAGCATATCTTTAAATAGTTTGTCATACTCACATATTCTTCTCTTGGTATTTATTTGATTTCTTTAATCTTTTAGGCTACCAAGTTCCTGATGTCCTGAGCCTTAAAGAATGTAAGGAGGTTGTTCTTAATTTTTTCTTCCGATTATATTTAATTTTTTGTGAAGTTCATGAACCAAGTGAGTGTTCTGGCTCATAGTGCTACATTGAACTGTGCCATCTATTTTTATTCATCTATCATGTTGAAAACATCTGAAACTTTCACAAAATTGAACTAGTTCCATTTGGAATCCAAATATCCTTCATAAATAGGTATGTGTAACATCCCCAGTATTATCCCCAATATAATTAATGTATAATGTAGATATGAAATGTGGCTATGGAAAAACAATGTAATATGTGAATTGTATTTATATTTTTTTAAATAAATAAAATGTGATACTAGTTGTTGGGGGATATGGAAAGAGAAGAGAGTGCATAAGAGGGGTCCAAGGTGCAGTTATTATCAATATTAATCCAAAGCCAAATTTCTAAATTTGATATTTGGGGAGAACCTTCTATTTTTTGGTTGAGCGTATGAGATCCCAATAATTAAAAGTCCTATAAGAAGGTGGGCATCTAAAGTCACATAGAATAATTATCAGGAGCATGAGGTTGAAGTAAAATAAACATTGGGAAAAGTAACCAGTCAACTGTCTTAGGGAAAATAGAGGAAATTTGTATGGGTAGAACTTGATGTTTTAACAGGAATGATTTTTGGCATGCAAAACACGTAATGATCAAGGAAGAAGAGCATTGTAGTTGGAGAAAGAAGGTTGGGATAATTCTAGAGCATGTTGGAGTGCTTTGGATATACATATAGAATAATCGAGTTGTTAGGATTGAAGAGTGAACTCCTATATGAGTTGCACTATAATAGTAAGAGATTGTTTTTGTTTATACTGGTAGTTTTCCCAACAATGAATTCCCTTGAGGTCCCAGTAGAGAAATTCATGATTACCCATGAAAAAGAGACCCTAATAAATGAATGGGACACCTGATGGTATTATAGTAGTGAAGGGGTACATTCCTTTATTTGGGAAGGTCAGTAGGAAAAGAACTAGTGGAAATTGGGATAGATGTAAAAGAGTTCCATTGGTTTGTGGAATTAGTTGAACTGTGAGTGGACTGTTGACTCCATGTTTTGCCTAATTGTTTCCTTATATAAGTCCCTTTTTTAACATAATGATTATACACTTTGAGCTTATTATCATATTATTATCATCGGGTCAATATGAGACACAAATCATGAAAAGGGCATGATCTAGACCTTCATCCAGACCTTCATCCAAAATTCCATCTAGAACTTCATTTGAACCCTCATCCGGCTCTCACTACGGAACTCAGAGCACAACATATTTGGTCATTAGCATAGCTGTCGTCATTTTCAGGAAAAACCAAAACATGGGTTTTTTACCTAATATCGTCCTCTTTCTATGGCTCCCACTGTATTTCAATTTTGATAGTTGAAACTAGCTCCTATATTCAAGCTACAATTTTAAGAACTTATAGTCTATTAATAGCACAGTTAAACGATTTTCTAGTTTTGAGAGAGATTCGACCCTTTCAGTGGTCGACCTATCAGACTCTATATATACCTAAAGCCATAAAACACAACAGAGAGATGTCTATGATGAGCTAATTGTTGTATGTTTTTAAAATGTATCACTGTTATGTATTTCTGATTTTAATCCGATTTGATGTGATGAAAATCATCTTTGTTTTATAAGTTGGAGTACCACGACTACTTGGGGTGTCCACCAGTAGTCTGTGCATTTTTATCTTACTATATATTCAGATTTATGTAACTTCTCTTTTTCAGGTTATTCATTCATATTGTGTTTCAATTATAGATGTCATTCCTTTAACTATGTTGTAAATATATATATTATCCTTTGATTACTTAAACTATTCTTATTTAACTATGTTACGAGTATATATGTTTTCCTTTCTCATTACAGAAACTGTGTTTTAAAGTGTGTGTATCTCCTTTCCAGGTTGATCATTTAAAAATTGTGCATATCAATTGTTCATAATCCATTATATTGTGTTTTAAGCTAACTTATTCAGGACTGTGTAATCATTACATCCCTATAGAGACATTTCCAGTTTATGTGTGAGAACATATTTTCCAATTTTGAATCCGTTTGAGTAATTATTTCATAGGTTTAATTTGGTTGCAAGAACATGTGTTCAATGTATTGACGCTCCCTTAATGGCAAAGTCTTTAGTAGTTTTTTTTGTTTCTAATTTCCATTTTTCTATAGAAATCAATGAATTGTAAATTGAAAGCATAATGTTGATCGCTAGGAGAGATTACTCTTTTTCTTGCTCAATTCACTTTCGAGACCTCATTCCAATGCAATTTTTTGATTTTTTTCCTTGTACATATTTGCACACCTTTGTTTTCTAAAACCTTAAATTTTCCAGTAGCTTTAAATCACTAACGGATACATTAATGACCTAACCTGCAAGATATGATCACTCCATGTCAGGTTTCTTCCTTAGGTAATGCTTTTTTTTTAATTAATTTAATCTCTTTAATATCATGTGGCCAAGATTCGATTATACTTCTATTTTAGATATCTAGACCTGCACATATAGTGCTAGCACCTCAAAGATTACGAGCCTCGGTTTGACAATTTAATGTCGAAATAGATAACATATATTTCACTCGACAATTTTGGCGCCATTGTTAGGGAGGTGCTAAAGGGATTAGAAATTAGGTAGGTTGTCTTTAATTACACAACAAGGGGGAGGAGAAACTTTAAGATGAAAGGTAACAACCTGGGAATCCATTTTAATGGTTTTCTCCAAAGCCTTTTTTGTTTCCTTTCCGCAAGAGTGTTTACTTCTTCTGCAAATTTATTTACATTTCTTATTATGTTTACTTTCCTACAATTTACTTTCCCAGAAGTGTGCTTTCTTTCCTACAATTTTGTTTTATTTTTGAGGAGCTAACTCTTTTCAACAGATAACTTGGTGACAATGAGGTATAAAGTAGCATGGGGAGTTCATGTTTTCTATAACTAGTGTGCTTTAAGTTTTGCAATTAATTTCTTTTCATTTTTGTTTTAATAACATTAAATTTCAATTATTATTTCATTGGGTTTTGTAAGAAACTTGGATACTCAACCATGTGTGAGACAAGACTCATCAACCAAAAAAATGAATTCAAAGATGATAATATTGGAAGAACTCTCTCAAATCCTGGCAGCAGCTGAGATTTCTCCTTATCAAGAATGACATATTTTGACAGCAGCCAAAAATTTATCTATCTCTCTGGAAATACTAGAAGTACAAAAGTTCCCTGAACTACAAAAATATTCTCCTTGCCAAACTGCAGAGGAAGTTGAAAAATTAGGGACTACATCTAATAGAGAGTGATCATTAATACCTAAGACTAAGGAATTCTCAACATGCATATCAACAGATACTTCATGTACTAAAGAAATCAATCATCCAAAAGAGGAGGATATGTGTAGAGATTACATATAAAATTGGTTCCAAGAGGCAATCAGGCCACAATGTCATTTTCTTTTTCAACACTACTTGCTTCCAAATCAAATAGGTCGATTGGTTCCACATATCTAGTTAATCACTGCAGTAAATTTTTCATATGTGGATATGGGTATGTTTCGTATCTTGCTTCACAAATGGTTACATTGGAAAAGTTGTTACACTTGAATAAATGTTTTCCTTTCTTTTTAGGTAGAGTAGGATAATAAATATAATATGCATGTTGTTAGTTTAGATTAAATTCTAATGCAACCTCATTTTACATTTTATTTTTAATAAAATACCTATAAGATACATGGGCATGTGACTTGATATCATTGACCTCATCAAACCTAGAGGCTACTAGTACAATCCATCCAAATATATGAGTGGGTGAGTAGAGTATTTTTATAAAATATTAGAAAGAATGTATACATGAGGGTTAATCCATGGAATTATTAATTCAATTTCAATGGCAGAAAATAAGTAGGAACTACATATATCCTTTTGTTATTTTCCAATGGTTCCATACACTACACATTAAAATGCTCAATTGTGTCATATCTTCAAATTAGTTACACTCACTTAAGTATCCCTTAAATCAGGACAATTTGTAAAGGTAACATATATATAAAAGAAATTCATCCTCCAACCCATATACCATCCCAGTCCATAAAATGGTTTTCAAAGCTACCTCCTCATCTTTTTGCAAAAATCAAAATTCATATACAAATCTTAAAGGTGAGGGTAAGCACTAGTCTCTACTATAAAAAGGGTGTAGGAGGCTAACCCGTCGGGATACTGAATAGGTCTGCTGGAAGTGGGTACCGACCTATGGTATGACTAGGTAAACCCGTCGGAGTACTGAACAAGATTTCTAGCAGCAGGGCATTCTACCTGGTGAGGATGATGACTTAAAAATAATAAATAATAAGTATTTGATTTTAAAACTTGTATTGATGTATGTCACTACTTGTGGGTATGAATGAAAGGGAGTATGGATGGTTAAGTAAAAGTAAATGAACTACATTCACTTTCCATTGGGAGTTAACTTGAAGATTATCTTAAGCCCCTATTTTCTAATTCTTCCTAAATATATGTAAGATGTTTTGTCTTACAGGTGGGGCCTTTTTCTTAACCATTTTTCTAGGCTAACATGTGAAATTTACCTATACACTTGGAAGCCATAAATCAAATCTTAGGATATTGGAAGGATTGATTAGTTTCCTATATGTTTGATTGAGAAGTGTTACAATGTCTAGATGTCGGGGAAGGGCTAAATGTTGTCCATCCATTTAGAAAGTCTATGTGAAAGGGCCATATAATATATGTCATAAAGAGACACATTATGAAATTTCCTTCTACACAATATTACAGGCTGTCATATCATCGATTGTTAATACTTGCACATTAGATAATCAACTATATATTATTAGAATAATCGTATGATGACGAGCTTGTTTCTTCCATCATAGTTTCAGTTTCTGATGAAAAGGAGGAATGATTAAGGAATTTTATTCTTTGTTGCAGTTACATGACAAAGGAAACCAAGATGAATACTTCATTACATCCTCTCATCCACCTTTGCAGATAGGATCCTTAGAATCCAATGACTTTGGAAATTACATGTTTACTACTAACTGTTGTGTAATTTTAAAACTACATGGAGTGTTGGATGAGGTATTATAAGAAATATTGTAACCTATAAGGGTGATTTACAACACTTCAAGTAAATATCATCTGGATCCAAAATGGTTTAATATATAAATTTGGATCATATGGTTTAAATATAATCTAACACATACAAATTATTTATGCATGATAAATATTTTGATCATAATGTCCAAGTATTTTACTTTGACATCGATCAAATAATTTCAAGCATTACCATAGCGATTTTAAAGTTGACATGCATAATCATTAACAATGGTGTTCTTTTTCTCTCATTAATCCCAAGTAACCCACGATTTCAAAAACACTTGCCCGCATTTCCGATTTAGGGAAACATGATACTCTACATCCCCTATGTTTTTACTCTACATTTACTTTGTTTTTCCTTGCCACCATGATGAACCGCTATGAAGCATCAGAAGAGGCCTGAGCATAAGTCTCAAGGAAATGAGGAAGAATCCCTTAAAGCTTAATTCATCTCCTATCCCAAGATCATGTCACTACCTCAAGAGTATAGTTATGTTTTGGTAATCCATTTTTCTTTGCAGAGGGACCTACAAAACCTCGGGCATGGGAGAAATGTTGACTCCGTGTTTTGCCTAATTTTTCCCTTCTATAAGTCTCTTTTTGAACATAATGATTATACATTTTGAACTTATTATCATATTATTATAATCAGATCAATATGGGACACAAATGAGGAAAAATCCGCGATCTAGACCTTCATCTAGACCTTCATCCAGACCTCCATCCGGACCTTCATCTAGACCTCCATACGAAACTTCATTCGACCTTCATCTGAACCTTCATCCGGTCCTCATTATGGAACTCGAAGCACAACATATTTTTCCATTAGCATATCTGTGGGCATTTTTGGGCAAAACCAGAACATGGGTTTTTTATGCATTATCATGCTCCTGCTATAGCTCCCACCGTATTTCAATTTAGATAGTTGAAACTAGCTCCTATATTTGAGTTATGAGTTTAATAACTCATAGTCTATTAATAACATACTTAAACGATTTTCTGGTTTCGAGAGAGATTTGACCTTTTCAGTGGTCAACTTCTCAGACTCTATGTATAACTGAAGCCATAGAACACAACAAAGAGATGTCTATGGTGAGATAATTAATGTACATTTTAAAAATGTATCACTGTTATGTATTTATGATTTTAATTTGAGTTGATGTGTTGAAAATCATGTTTGCTTTATAAGCTGGAGTACCACGACTACTTGGGGGGCCCGCCAGTAGTCTATGCATTTTTATCTTACTGTATATTCAGATTTATTTAACTTCTCTTTTGTAGGTTATTCATTCATACTGTGTTTCTATTATAGATGTATTTCCTTTAATTGTGTTGTATATATA
>ML808372.1:25781-58821 GCA_009831015.1 Picea engelmannii | reverse complement strand
CCTTTGATTACATAGATTGTGCTTATTTAATTGTGTTCCAGGTATATATATTTTCCTTTCTGATTATAGAAACTATACTTTAAAGTGTGTGTATCTCCTTTGCAGGCTAAGCATTTAAAAATTGCGCATATCAATTGTTCATAATCCATTAGATTGTTTTTAATCTAACTCCTTCATGTATGTGTAATCATTACATCTCTATAGAGACATTTCTAGTTTAAGTGTGACGTCATATTTCTTTATTTTGAATCCTTTTGAGTACTTAGTTCATAGGTTTAATTTGGTTACAAGAACATGTGTTCAATGCATTGGCATTCCCTTAATGGAAAAGTCTTTAGTAGATTGTTTTTTTTCTACTTTACATTTTTCTATAGAAATCAACGAATTGTAAATTGAAAGCAAAATGTTGATCCTTAGGATAGATTAATCTTATATTGATTTTCGCACCTTAAATTTACCAATAGCTTTAAATCATCAACATATAGATTAATGACCTAAATCGCGAGATATGATCAGTCCATGTTGGGTTTCTTCCTTAGGTGGCAAGTTGTTCTAGTTAATTTAATCTCTCTAATATCATGTTTTTGACACTAGATTAGACTACTAGATCACAATTCTAGACCTGCACATACAGTGTTAGCACCTCGAAGCTTATGAGCCCCGAGTTGATAGTTTAATGTTGAGATAGATATCATATATCTCACTCGACGTGGACTATGAGAGACACCCCTTTTCATGTGGATTCCTAGACCGAGCTCAGGAGTGACTTGTTGTTGATATTTGGAAAGGAAAGTATATGGTTAGGTGGAACATTTGTCCCAGGCAGTTGGCTTCACAAGTGTTTTAAAAACATAAGTGTTTAATTCTTGTCCTTAACTTTGTGTATGTGAATGGTTTATTTTTTGTCGTAAATGAGTTATTAATTGCATTCATGTTCTTTTCAGTGTTTTGTAGCTACATATAGTTAAATTGTATCAAACAATAGTTAAATATGTGTATAATTAATAATTGATAAGTTACACGAGTAAATAGTTAGTAGAAAATTTCATTTTTATGTCTATTCCGCAAAGTAATGTCTCTTAGATAGGTTGGGGAACATTATAGATTGGTATCAAATATTTTGGCTCAACACCAAACTTGTATTGGATAAATATCATCATGAAGTTGGTAATGTGTCATCTCATCATTGAGCTATGTAGAATTTCGGGAAAACGATCAAATCTAAGTAAAATTTCCAATCTTCTAAGCAAATTCAAGTCATAATTTCACTTAGAATGGTTTTTATGGATGGGTCACTTTGAATTTTATGCGACTGAATTGGATTAGATAAGAGATTAGAGCATTTTCACGATGGTTGCAAGAGTCATGATTTAGAAATATTGGAAATCAACTAAGCAAAGAAAGGACTTATGTATGCATTGAATATTGTTGTGTCATGGGGAATTAGAGAAACACACTAAATAATTTTGTGTAGTATAAAATTTTTGTAGACTAAATATTGGCGCAGGGTATAGAATTTGTGTGCAATGAATATAGATGTGTGAGATAAAAGATGTGCACACTAAATATTGTTGCATAGTATAAAATTTGTAGGCACTGAATATCGGTGCGAAGATAAAAGTTATGTGCATTGGATATTGGTGTGCGATACAAAATTTGTGTGCACTGAATAATGATGTGGGATATAAAAGTTGTGTCATTGAATATTGGTGTGCGGTATAAAAGTTATGCGCACTGAAAATTTGTGTGCGATATAAAAGTTGTGTGCACTAAATATTGGTGTGTTCTATAAAAGTTGTGCTCACTGAATATTGGTGTGTGGTATTAAAGTTATGCGCACTAAATGTTAGTGTGCAATAAAAAAATTGTGCATAATGAATAATGGTGTGTGGTAAAAAAGTTGTGCACACTGAATAATGGTGCATGGTATAAAAATTGTCTACACTAAATATTGGTGTGGGATATGAAATTTATGCACACTAAATATTGGTGTGTGGTATAAAAGTTGTGTGCACTAGAATTAGTGTGCAGTATAAAGTTGTGTTCACTAAATATTGGTGCGCAGAACAAACAATGTGTGCACTGAATAATGGTGAGTGGTATAAAGATTGTGTGTACTGAATATTCGTGCATATTATAAAAGTTGTGCACACTGAATATTGGTGTATAGTATAAACATTGTGCTCGTTGAATATCAGTGCATGATACATGTGCTAAATATTAGTGTTGTGAATGCATGTAGTGTGTGTGTAACTTGTGTGTGACAAATATTGGTGCATAATACAGAGATGGTGTGCATGTGAGCTTCAAAAAGGATGAAGAGAAGGATGAAAGGAAAGGGAAATAATCTAGGATAGGTGTATGTTAATTTTGTGGCCTACTAAAATAATAGACCCAGACTTTTTTGTGAAATGTTATAGTTTTGAATATCTTCATCTTGTAGAGAAATTTTGAGGGCCTAAATGACATTTTTAGGAAGTAAAAAGTCACAAGAATAAGGTTTAGCATAGGTACACCCTGTTTTTGTAGGTTAAATAAAATAACTCACAGAGAGAATTTCAATAAGCTATTATGGATGCAAAACAAAGATCGTATAAGAAAGTTAGAAATGAAGCAATTAAGGGTATAATTTTTTCACGAGATTACTTCCATAGGGAATAACTGTTTACTCAGAAGTTAGTTTGTGGTCTAGGAACAATTTAGTGTAGCTAGAGAGGTAATGAGGGGTTCTAGGGCCCGTAGTGATAATAGTGGATTCCATTCAATATAAGGTGGACTAGGTCCACTATATTATTAAATAAGGCCCACTATGATAGTTAGGTATATTAGTGTTAGCATAGTATATGTAAGACGACTTATTAGAAGGTTGCTCTTCTAGAAGGTTCCTCCTCTAGAATGTTCTTAGGTGGTTGGTAACACAATACAAAGGGGTTCATACAATGTAATGATAAGTCAATAAGTATTGTATTTAGAGGGGTAGCTCATTATGAGGTTTCTCCATTGAAGAGAAAAGTGAACAAGAGTGGATCACTTCCGTAACATGATCTATTGTATGGTGTTTCCCTACCTAAAGGGTTTTCATAATAGTAAGTGTGGGTTTTCTGTATTATTCTTTGGATCTATTGGAGTGAATGTATTTGCAAAACTTTGATAGTTAACAAGTCAAGAAGTATTTCATTTGGAATGATAGCTCACTTGGAGGTTTACCCTTCAAAGAGGCAAGCGAACATGAGTTGATCCCTTCTGTAATAGAATATATTGTATGGTGTTTCCCTACCCTAAGGTTTCGATAATAATAAAGTGTGGGTTTCTTCTATATTTTTCTCTAGATCTTGTGTGGTGAATGTATATCTTGTCTTTGTTACTTAACATATACACCATTCCAACATACCTTGGATGAGACCAAAAAATCCATAATATCACTTCCTTAATATAATTCCTCCAATTCATCATTATAGAGTTCGATAGTAGAGGAATTCTTCAAATCATTTTTCAGACCGTAGAGCAGTTTAAATTTTATGTTGTGAACTAGTTCAAATATTAAAAGATAGAAAACCATCAAGATACAGTAGGGATGCCACTTCACATAGAGGGAAGACACCATATTACGATATGTATAGCGATGCCAAGGATGTTTACCTTAAAACTAGTTTTGAGGATAGGAAGGAAATACAATTTCCCTTATTGTAGGTTTTCTAGAGGCCAAAGAAAAAAATTAGGGTAAGGAGAGAACGAGTTCACCAATATGTGGTATCCACATCTAAGGATGTCATGAGATTGCTCTGAATTTATACCAATATCAACCGAGATCATCCCGACCATTCTATAAAAGATCACCATAGTGAGACACCTACAAAGAAATGGTCAACAAAAAATAAAATAAAAAACATTGATAGTCAATGCCAAAATTATGCAGCTCGAAATGAGATATAAATACAACCTCAACCAAGAAATAGAGACAGGAAGCACCTACTTTGATACCATGCAAAAATGTGAGTCTATCCTTAATCATAAATGAATCTAAACTTCATAGAACAAAAACAAAATAGAAAAAACAGATTTGTAGATTTGATGTTTTGTTTATAATACAAGACAAAATCTATTATATATAATAATGGAGGAGGCCCAACATTAGGAAAATATAATTTTCTAAAAAATTAGGAAGTACTATGTAATCTTACAAACAACAATAGTTGTTTGTTCTTTATCACTAATAGAGTATAACAATCTTCACGCTATTGAAATACATGAAATTATATGCTTAAGATACATGAAATTATAAAAGTATATAATCTTAAAAGAATTATCCTTTACCTTTTGCTTAATTTCCTTTTATTGCCATATACATAGGTGATCCGCTTGGGAAAACATTCAAAATTGAAACTTCGTGTTATATGAATAGGTATAGATATTGAAGTAATACTTCAAATTGGAAAATAAATGACTACATATGTATTAATTGAAAAGGGAACAAACTGTTCTTGTTTATGGAAAAATGAAATCACACTTGTGAAGGGCTATCTAAAAGAGAAAAACAAACGTGAACTAAGAATTTTCATTTTAATATAATATGAAAAATCCTAACATTTAAAATAATTCCTTGAAGGTTCTTTATGAATCTTGTTCAAGGAGTAATGTGATCACACCATGTTGGAGTATTATTCTTAATTCAATGTTTAGCCTATCCCTACTCATAAGCAAAATTGAAAGCAGGAGAGATCTCTTAATATCAATATGAAGAGATCTCTTCATTGGTAAACCAAATTTTGTTTTCTTCCTCACTATTGAGCTTAGTCACGAAATGTTTCATGTCGAAAGCATCCTTGCAGTAGTAGAAGCATAGGTTTTGTATCATTTAAAATCTCAAAAAAAATATTTCTTGTCCATATACTTTTGGTATTTTTGGACTCCATATTCTTTGACATTTGGTAGATAATGAGTCCTTCACTTGATTCCACGTTACCTCATTTTCTTTAGTTAACGTGAAGTACAGCTATATACCTCGCGAAATTATATAAAAAATAGTTTATGGAAAACTTAAATTATGTAAAGAAATGAAATACACAAGTAAAATAACATACGATCGAAGTATTAATTTACATATATTATTTATATTTAACTATATTTTAATATAATTGTTTATAACACTCAATTTCAATGAAAATTTGTGATCAATTTAATTTAATAGACGGGCAAAGTATCTTAACTCTTTCCTTATTAGTTTATAAAAACGTCATTTTAAAAACAACCAATCATTGAAGTTCAATCACATTGTATCAATGATTCTTTCCTCCTTCCCAATTTTTGTATTATATGAAGTCAAACCCTGATTCTTTCCTTATTAGTTTATAAAAACGTCATTTTAAAAACAACCAATCATTGAAGTTCAATCACATTGTATCAATGATTCTTTCCTCCTTCCCAATTTTTGTATTATATGAAGTCAAACCCTGAGATACGACTATTCCAATTTATCTCTCATGGACTTTTTAGCTAGTATTGAGTGAGTTGCAAATCTTTGGGAGTAGAATCTTTATGCATTGCATAATCCCTCCACCTAATTATATTTCCATGAAAAGTATTGTCATTTATGTACAATCAAAGTATATAAAATGTGAACAAAATTATTTGGGAAAATATATAGCTTATCTTTATATTATATACCTTTCAGTTTGTCCATATCCACCTCTTCTTTTGGAAACTTTATTAACCATAAAATTGGGTTATTTTTTTGTTTCTTATGCATAAATCTTGAATTTACACGATTATCTTTCTACAACATTCCCATGTTTCTTCTAAGTCCACATGTTAAAAAAAAACCATAATAAATCAAATATTTGAAATAAAGTTTAAGCCTTAACCCCTCCATTTATCCATCCAAATGTTAACCCTGATCCTTCTCTCACCAATATTAATAAAGAGGTATGAAACAATTACCTTCCATACATTTTTAATGTGTTTAAATATGTGAACCCTATATTATTCAAATAATATACATGCAATACAATTATCAATGTTTGTCAATAAAAATAAATTCAGTTAATTATTGCATGAGAAATATAGTGATTGAAATTAAAGAAGTTCTATATCCTATTTGCCCAATTGATTTATAGAAAGTAGTATAGATATCTCATGTTAAACCCTTTCATTTTCACATTGAGATACACATAGTGGTCAAATACTAGATTAAATTTGGGACCTTGACTTCAACATAGGTTTAATAAATAATTTGAAAATGTTTTGATCATCCTATTACATGTCATATTAGGAGTGTATATGATGGAAGAAATATATATATATATATATATATATATATACTCTTATTTATTTTTTGAGTATAATGCAAAATAAAGGTAACTAGTCACTTCCTACAACTTTCCTTAATGCCATACAAACACCAAATTATGTGAAAATGATGTAGGAGCATCCCTCACGACAAGCAAAACCAACATGGAAGCAGAAGCCAGCTCGAAAATGTCCAGCGCAAGTTTTTGAATTTTTAAATTTTCCCTTGAAGTTGATGCGCAAATATAAATGAGGTCATTTAATTATGGCACCTTGGTAAAAATGTAATCAGACCTCGAGCCATACGCTCTCGTCTGAGATAGACAGAGGCATTTATAGTGGTAGATGCAGGTAGATAGAATTGAATTCTTAGATTAGACAGTTCTAGAAGAAAGGAGGGAAACCAGATATAAACACCCTCATTTGTATCATTGTAAGATAGTCCAGGAAGAGTAAGAAGACTCTAGAGCATAGGAGAATAGCAGAGAGTTGTAGAAAACACCCATGTATAGATCTTGAATTAATATAAGAAGTTGATTCAGATTCATGGTTGTTATGTTATTCTCTGTGTATATGTGTTGAATGATCTACTTATGAATATTACTTCCTATTATGCATTTGTTATTATGCTGTGTGTATAATTTCATGTGTTAAGATCGAAATCTGAGAGGAAGTGGAATGAATTTCAATTGTTTCTCTACTTGAGCAAGGATTCCTACAAGGAGTGCAGTTGAAGTCGTCCGCAAGGAGTGCGTTGACAGAAGGCTCAGAGAGTTAACTCTTGTTCTCATACCACCAGGAGTGAGATTGGGTTATACAAGCCGTGTAAGGAGTGCGCAGGCTAAGGGAGAAAGCCTCATTCGTGAAACTAAGAAGAAGTATTGAAGGACTACTACAATGGGCATACGCAGAGTCAAGGAAGCTCAAACAATTGAAGTGTTAGCAGGCTTGCCGCAAGGAGTGCATGCAAAGAACCTCGTTGAGGTTGAAGTAATTTAGCAAAGCTCAGGAAGGATAGGCCTCTGAGTCGCTGAAGATCAGTGTAGATAAGTGTGACTTGAAGTCAAGAAGAAACGTCGCAGGTTGGCGAAAAGGCGAAGGAATCTCGTGGAGAGATACTCTTTTTCATTTCGTGGATTACCCAAGGAAGAACGGACGGTTGAAATCTTCTGAAGAGATTTCGCGAAGTTCCGAGGATCGTTAGATCTCGCAGAGGTGCAAGGAGGTTACGGAGAGAGGGTCCGAAGAGTTTGAAGCTCAGGAGGGGCAGGGCCATCAATTCTGAGTCAACGGAGCCATAGGATCTACACGTGGTATCGTGTATCGGGGACTCGCGAGTTGAAGCCCAAAAGTTGTGTAGAAAGAACAACGATATCGTGAGACATGATATCCCTACAAGATCAGATTCGTTCGTTGAGGAGGACGCGTGTAAGGAGATTATCTCATCTAGCAGACTTGAATATTAGAGGACCAAAAGGGAAGTCCTTTAGCTTCGCGAGTAGCGAAGTGGTGAGAGATTTGTAGCCGTCCATCTAAGGAGGACAGGTGGCAAGAGATCGAGAGATCTCGCGAACTCGGGAGTTCGCAGGGTGAGAGCCCAAACATTGGGTACTCCAAGTCGCGAGGTCGCGAGTAGCGAGAAAAGGATAGCCATTGGATCCGGATCGTAGGAGGACCGTTGGATCTGCATGTGGGATCATGTATCGGAACCTCGCAAGAAAAGGTCCGAGAATTTGGCCACGGGGATCGTGAGGTTGCAAGAAGCGATATCCCGATAGCTAGAGGATAGCGTGGGCCATAGAAGAGTCGGCGAGTGGAATACAGGTGGAACGAAGCCCTCGGGATCTCACCGCGAGAAGTCCCAAAATATTGGCATTAAGATTCGCGAGTCGCGAAGTGCCGAGGATCCGAGGTTCGTGTGGACATGTGGCAGAGAATAAGGTGGGACCGCGCGGCCGACAGGTGGACACACGTTGCTTAGAGATAGGAGTCAACACTCCATTGAATTCTCGCATCTCGGGAGTTCACAGAATAGGAGGGTGAAAGTTCGACGGTTCAACCTGCGAGGTTGTGAGGTTGCGAGGTCGCGAGGTCGTGAGGTGGCAAGGTCGCGAGGTTGCAAGTAGTGAAGTCTGGAGAGGGAGGAGTCAACTTGGAGTTGACCTATCGCATCTCAGAGGATCGCAACGGGAGGCACAAGAGTTCGACTCACAAACTCATGAGGTTGCGAGGTTGCAAAAGGCGCTAACATTTAAGCCTAGCCCACAGTTACATGTGGCAAGGGCACTAATAAAGGGAGGCGCTATACCCGTATCATTAGGTCGGGGATCGCAAAATTTGAATGGAAGAGTTGGAGGCTTTAAGTCCCAAACTTGTGAGACAACGAGGTTTAGGTGATCTCCCGGTGGTAAAGGGGATACCTCGGGGAAACATTGTTGTGGGTGCAGATTTCCCGATAGGGAAATAAAAGAACCTTCGAATTCTTTGGGCCGAGAAGAAGAAGGTCCTGTGAGAGTGGACATGCCTGGGTGGTGCGCCCTTGCGTCAAGTGGTATCAGAGCCAAGTTTCTTGTCTGTATACTTCAGGCAAGAGGGAGTGAGGAGAAAAGAGAAGCACTCTGATACACACGTAAAGTGGTATCAGAGCTTAGAAAAGCTTCTTTGCTTTCTATAGCAGAGGAGAAGGAGAATTCACCATGCCTCCAAGGAGAAGGGGTAGACAATCACCCGATCTAGAGGAGGAAAGGGAAATGTCTAGAGAAAGAGGTAGGCAAGTACAGAATCCAGACATGGAGAGAGAAGTGCGAAATCTTCGTGCCAGAATGGAGGACATGGAGATAAAACAAAGGCGCAAATTTGATGTAGGAGGTATCAGTGAATCCGAAGATGAATAGGATGTTGGACACGGAGGAGAAGAAATTGCAGCAGAAGATGCAGCAAGCGAACGCTTACTTAAAGTTGTTGCAAGAATGAGTACCAGGGTAAAAATGGACATTCCAGTTTATGAGGGAAATCTGGATGCAAAAGAGCTTATAGATTGGATTAGAGCTCTTGACACTTACTTTGATTATGAAGATATCGAATATGATAAGAAGGTCAGACATGCCATCACAATATTAAAAGGACATGCAACCTTGTGGTGGGATGAACTCCAAGATGACAGGCATTGCCAAGGCAAGCAAAAGATTAAGAGCTGGGACAGGATGATTGCGAAGATGAAGGCAAAATTCATTCGCAGGGACTATCAAATTTATCTGTTCAAAAGGATGCAGAACCTGAGATAGAAGATGATGACAGTGAAGGAGTATACTGAGGAATTTTACACAATGAATATCAAGACAGGTCATCGCGAAAGCGATGACGAAAAGGTGGCCAGGTATCTGAATGGCCTGAGGTATGAAATTTAGGATGAATTAAATATGGAAACCATCCGAACGGTGGAGGATGCTTACCAATTGGCTTTGAAAGCTAAGGAGAAGTTGAGCCATAAACAAAATCAGAGGGGCCGAGGCAGGAGTCAACCCAAAGGAAAATCGGTTGCCCAAGATAAATACCAGAAGCCCAAATAGGAATGGAAGAAGCCTCAGGGAAGGGTTGAAAGAGGTGGAACCTCACATAGAAGACCATATGTTGAGCAGTGAGGACAACAAATTGAAAAAAGAGGGGGGTATGATGATAATGATAGGTTTCCTCATATCAGAGGTAGAGGAAGAGGAAGAGGTGGAGTAATCACATGCTTCACATGTGGAAAGAATGAGCACAGGTCATTTGAGTGTCTAGAGAAAAAGAAAGAAAATGGAGAGACTCACATGGCTGAGGCACAGAGGCGAGATGTTGAGACAGAGTATGCTGAAGGCGGAAGATCTCTAGTGATGTAGAAGGTTCTTTTGACACCAGAGAAGGAGATGGAGAATTTAGCGCAGAGGAACAGTCTCTTTAGGACTGCTTGCAAGACCAAGAATAGAGTATGCAAGGTCATCGTGGATAGTGGAAGCACAGATAATCTCATTTCAACCGAGATGGTAGAAAAGTTGGAGCTGGAGACAACTAATCACCCGAGTCCATACAAGGTTTCATGGCTACAGAAGGGAAATCAGGTAAATGTCACTAAACGATGCTTAGTTGACATCAAGATAGGAGGATATAATGATAAAATTTTATGTGATGTTATTCCTATGGACGTCTGTCATTTATTGCTGGGTAGACCATGGCAATATGATAGAAATGTAATTCATGATGGGAGGATGAACACCTATACCCTGAAGAAGAATGGGAGGACTCACATGTTGTGTCCAATTGAAGATAAAGAGGCGAAGCCAGAGGTAAACAACATAGTACTTCTCATGAGTGGGAAGGAACTTCTTACAGAAGTTAAGAATAAGGAGGATCCACAATTCTTTGTGGTCAGAAAGCCGAGAATTGTTCTGACTAGCACAAGAGTGGATGATTTACCAGGAAAAGTTCAGGAACTACTGGAAGAGTTCGCATATTGTAGTGGACGAATTACCTCATTCATTGCCACCGATGAGGAGTGTGAGTCACCATATAGACCTCATACCAGGAGCTAGTTTTCCAAACAAAGCCGCGTACAGATTGACGTCGCAGGAGAATGAAGAGGTTAAAAGACAGGTCCAGGATTTATAGGACAAAGGTTTGGTCAGAGAAAGCTTGAGTCTGTGTGCTGTTCCAACAGTACTTAGTTTGAAGAAAGACGGAGGATGGAGGATGTGCACTGATTCAAGAGAGATAAACAAGATAACTATCAGGTATAGATTCCCATTTCCACGGATGGATGATCTGATGGATTGCTTAAGTGAAGCAATTTTTTTTTCAAAGATAGATTTGAAGAGTGGATATCATCAGATTCGTATGAGAGAAGGTGACGAATGGAAAACAACATTCAAGACAAATGAAGGTTTGTACGAATGGCTTGTCATGCCGTTTGGCTTGACGAATGCACCGAGTACCTTTATGAGGTTGATGAATGAAGTCCTGGAGGAGTTCATCGGGAAATTTGTCATCGTGTATCTGGATGACATATTGGTTTTCAGCAAGACAAAGGCTGAACATTTGAAGCATTTGGCTATTGTGATGAAGAGATTACAGCAAGAGAAGTTGTTGATAAACATGAAGAAGTCCTCATTCATGAAGATAGAACTAATTTATTTGGGGTTTGTTATATCAGCAAATGAATTAAGGATGGATCCAGATAAGGTGGAGGTAATCAAGAATTGGCCATCACTGAGGAACATATTTGAGGTGAGAAGTTTTCATGGATTGGGTAGTTTCTACTGGAAATTCATTAGAAATTTCAGTGGGATTAGTGCAACAATGATGGACATAGTGAAGAAAAGACATAAATCTTTTCACTGGATAGCAGAAGCTGAAAGGAGATTCAATCTGTTGAAGCAGAAGATTACGGAACAACCAGTTTTGGTGTTGCTGGATTTTCAGAAGACATTCCAGGTAAAATGTGATGCAAGCGAGTTTGTCATAGGAGCGGTCTTGAGCCAGGAAGACAGACCGATTGCATATTTTAGCGAGAAGATGAATGAGGCGAAAGAGAAATACTCCACATATGATAAATAATTCTATGCCATCATACATGCATTGAAGAAATGGAGGCACTATTTGATTCCAAAAGAATTTGTTTTATTTAGTGATAACCATGCATTACAATTTGTGACTCAATAGGAGAAGATGAATCAGAGGCATGTTAAATGGGTTGAATACATGCAAAATTTCACTTTTGTGATAAAGCATATTTTGGGTACTGCTAACAAAGTGGTTGATGCTTTGAGCAGGAGAAGTTTGCTGATGCAAGAATTCAAAGTCAGGACGTTAGGCTTTGATGATCTTAAGGACATGTATGCATATGATTCAGACTTTAAGGAAGCTTATGAAGCATCTGAGAATCCATTTCTCAGAGACATAAGTCAGTGGATACAGTACGTGATCCAGGACGGATTGTTGTTCAAAGGTAATCAATTGTGTATTCCAAATTGCTCCATGAGAGAGAAATTGTTGAAAGAGAAGCACAGTGGAGGATTAGCAGGACATTTTGGTCATGGTAAGACATTTGCAAAGCTGAGCGAGTCATACTTTTGGCCAGGGATGTGGTCAGAGGTCAAGAAGTTTGTGGATAGATGCATAATTTTCCAACATTCAAAAGGAAGGAAACATAATGCGGGTTTTTATCAACCATTGCCCATACCTGAGAAGCCGTGGGATGAGATTAGCATGGATTTTGTATTAGGGTTGCCGAGGACACAAAGAGGTGTTGATTCAATCTTTGTGGTAGTTGATAGGTTTTCTAAGATGGTGCATTTCATTCCATGCCAGAAAACCAGCGATGCGACTCACATCGCAAATTTGTTTTTCAAAGAGATTGTTCAACTTCATGGATTGCCAAAAAGCATAGTTTCGGACAGAGACACAAAATTCATAGGCCATTTATGGAAAACATTCTGGAAGAAACTGGGAACTAATTTGATGTTTAGTTCTGCTTATCATCCTCAGACGGATGGACAGACACAGGTGGTCAACCAAAGTCTGAGAGACTTGTTGAGAAGCTTGGCGACAGAGCACCATAGCAGCTGGGATAGCATATTACCGCAGGCAGAGTTTGCTTACAATGATTCAGTGAACAAGAGCACAGGGAAAAGTCCATTTCAGATTGTATATGGAATGCATCCAAGAGGAGTTTCTTAACTAAGGGATTCAGAACAGACTGATACTAGCAGTGCTAGTGCAGAAGAATTCGCTAAAGAGATGAAGGAACTTCACAGCCAGGTGAAGGAACGACTGTTGAAGTCAAGTCAGGAGTACAAGCGCAGAGCAGATCAGCATCGGAGACAACTTCAGTTCGAAGTTGGTGATCTGGTTCTCGCACATTTGAGGAAGGAAAGGTTCCCGAGAGGAACGTACAACAAGATGAAGATGAAGAAAATTGGGCCATGCAAGCTCTTGAAGAAAATGGGACAGAATGCTTATGAAATCGAGTTACCTGATGGGATCAGAATATCTCTGATATTTAATGTTTCAGATTTATATCCATATAAAGTTGATGAAGAAGAAGCAGAAGGTGATGATCAACCAGAGATCCAGTGGCAGAAGTAGATACCAGTTGCAGAAAAGCCACAGATGGAGCAGATACTGGATAAGCGAGTGGGTAAGAAAACCAGTAGGAAAGAATATTTTGAATATTTGGTCAAGTGGAAGGGACACCTAGTTGAAGATGCCAGCTGGGAGACTGAAGCAAAAATTCGGAAGCATGGACATACCATGCAGGAGCCCATGGACAGGATCCCATGCAAATTTTCAAGTGAGGGAGTATGATGCAGGAGCATCCCTCATGACAAGCAAAACCAACATGGAAGCAGAAGCCAGCTGGAAAATGTCCACCGCAAGTTTTTGAATTTTTAAATTTTCCCTTGAAGTTGATGCGCAAACATAAATGAGGTCATTTAATTATGGCACCTTGGTAAAAATGCAATCAGACCTCGAGCCATACGCTCTTGTCTGATATAGACAAAGGCATTTATAGTGGTAAATGCAGGTAGATAGAATTGAATTCTTAGATTAGACAGTTCTAGAAGAAAGGAGGGAAACCAGATATAGACACCCTCATTTGTATCACTGTAAGATAGTCCAGGAAGAGTAAGAAGACTCTAGAGCATAGGAGAATAGCATAGATTTGTAGAAAACACCCATGTATAGATCTTGAATTAATAGAATAAGTTGATTCAGATTCATGGTTGTTGTGTTATTCTCTGTGTATATGTGTTGAATGCTCTACTTATGAATATTACTTCCTATTATGAATTTGTTATTATGCTGTGTGTATAATTTCATGTGTTAAGATCGAAATCTGAGAGGAAGTGGAACGAGTTTCAATTGTTTCTCTACTTGAGCAAGGATTCCTGCAAGGAGTGCAGTTGAAGTCGTCCACAAGGAGTGCGTTGACAGAAGGCTCAGAGAGTTAACTCTTGTTCTCATACCACCAGGAGTGATATTGGGTTATACAAGCCGTGTAAGGAGTGCACAGGCTAAAGGAGAAAGCCTCAGTCGTGAAACTGAGCAGAAGTATTGAAGGACTACTGCTACGGGCATACATAGAGTCAAGGAAGCTCGAATAGTTGAAGTGCTTACAGGCTTACTGCAAGGAGTGTGTGCAAAGAACCTCGTTAAGGTTGAAGTAATTTATCAAAGCTCAGGAAGGATAGGCCTCTAAGTCGTTGAAGATCAACGTAGATAAGTGTGACTTGAAGTCAGGAAGAAACGTCGCAGGTTGGCGAAAAGGCGAAGGAATCTTGTGGAGAGATACTCTTTTTCATTTCGTGGATTACCCAAGGAAGAACGGATGGTCGAAATCTTCTCAAGAGATTTCGCAAAGTTCTGAGGATCGTTAGATCTCGCAAAGGCGCAAGGAGGTTACGGAGAGAGGGTCCGAAGAGTTTGAAGCTCAGGAGGGGCAGGGCCGTCGATTTCGAGTCAATGGAGCCATAGGATCTACACGTGGTATCGTGTATCGGGGACTCGAGAGTTGAAGCCCAAAAGTTGTGTAGAAGGAACAGTGATATCACGAGAAGCGATATACCTACAAGATCAGAGTCGTTCGTTGAGGAGGATGCGTGTAAGGAGATTCTCTCATCTCGCAGACTCAGTCATTGGAGGACCGAAAGGGAAGTCCTTTAGCTTCGCGAGTAGCGAAGTGGCGAGAGATTTGTAGCCGTCCATCTGAGGAGGACAGGTGGCGAGAGATCGAGAGATCTCGCGAACTCGGGAGTTCGCAGGGTGAGAGCCCAAACATTGGGTACTCCAAGTCGCGAGGTCGCGAGTAGCGAGAGAAGGATAGTCGTTGGATCCGAATCGTAGGAGGACCATTGGATCTACACGTGGGATCGTATCAGAACCTCGCAAGAAAAGGTCCAAGAATTTGGCCACGGGAATCGCGAGGTTGTGAGAAAGCGATATCCCAACAGCTGGAGGATAGTGTGGGCCATAGCAGAGTTGACGAGTGGAATACAGGTAGCACGAAGCCCTCGAGATCTCGCTGCAAGAAGTCCCGAAATATTGGCGTTAGGATTCGCGAGTCGCAAAGTGCCGAGGAGCCGAGGTTCGTGTGGACGCGTGGCAGAGCATAAGGTGGGACCACGTTACCGACGAGTGGACACACGTTGCTTAGAGATAGGAGTCAACACTCCGTTGAATTCTTGCATCTTGGAGTTCGCGGAATAGGAGGGTGAAAGTTCGACAGTTCAACCCGCGAGGTTACGAGGTTGCGAGGTCGCGAGGTCGCGAGGTGGAAAGGTCGCAAGGTCGCGAGGTGGCAAGGTTGCGAGGTTGCGAGTAGTGAAGTCCGGCGAGGGAGGAGTCAACTCGGAGTTGACCTATCGTGTCTCGAAGGATTGGAACGGGAGGCACAAGAGTTTGACTCACAAACTCACGAGGTTGCGAGGTTGCGAGAGGCGCTAACATTTAAGCCTAGCCCACGGTTACATGTGGCGAGCGCACTAATAAAGGGAGGAGCTATACCCATATCGTCAGGTCGGGTATCGCAATATTTGAACGGAAGAGTTGGAGGCTTTAAGTCCCGAACTCACGAGACAGTGAGGTTTAGCTGATCTCCCGGTGGTAAAGGGGAGACCTCGGGGAAAGATTGTTGTGGGTGCAGATTTCCCGATAGGGAAATAGAAGAACCTTCGAGTTCTTCGAGCCGAGAAGAAGAAGGTCCTGTGAGAGCAGACGTGCCTGGGTGGCGCACCCCTGTTTCAGAAAACAATATTGTCTCGACAAAAGTACACAAGTTATTGTATAAAATAATTAAGTTTTATATATGTTTATGCAAACCAAGTCATGAATTTTTTTTTTCCAAAGTTAAACATCCCCTAGATCTCCACAAACAATGTCAATCCTTAATATCCAATAATGAGGTTCACTTTTGTTGACCAAACCCATAATTATGATTCAATCAATAAAAAAATTGTGTGAGACATAAATAAGCTAAGGGATGTGAGACATAAATAAGTTAAGATAAATTTCCAATATTCTTATGAGTCTCACATGTTTAATCCATTTTAAAATAGAAAAGAAATTTTGTGACAAATATTTACAAGTGAACAAGAAACATTTCCTAACTCCACATAAGGTACTAAAAACTCTAGTTGGAACTCCATTTTATAGATTAATGTAACATCCCTCTCTTGCGCACCCTGAGAAAACTTATTCTTCGAGGACACTTGCTTCCAAGTGATCTAGATTATTATACTTTTGGACATTTGATTATGATTATGAGGCGTTATGAATTGATGACATGTTATTTTATTGTATTGACATAGACAAGTGTCATTGAATCGATTTTCCTGAGTGTGCAGGATTTTGGACCTCGAGGATACAAAGACATCGATGAAACCCCTTAGACTCTGGACCAAGTCGGGGAGTGGACTATTGGGGTTTCATTGTTGTATATATGACATTTGTTCATCTGATTAGATGATATGATTATGAATATTATTCTGACATGATTCATTGATGATGCAGGCTGATGATAGCTTGCCGACTAGAGTCACATGTGGAGTAGAGGGGTCACGCATGAATACTAGAGACGTTCAGGGAGAGGTGTGGACAACATTCCTGCCACAACCTACTAGCACTACTGTTGTGGATTGAACTATAGGTTAACGATTACCTAGTTCGAGAAGACCCACAATGTCATGAGGATCGACTGCGACAGTCGCTCACGATGATTCTAAGAGGCGTGCAATAAGGTAGGGGCCTTATTCCTTAGAGACCCTTAGTCTCCCACAAGATCACCTGGTGGAGTATTGACTCGAGGGGTTTTTGATGTCTACCAAGTCATTCAAGAGGTGAGTGGCACCCTTGGACAATGTAGTGTGTTTTGAAGGGCACGTCGAGAAAGAAAAATGGAAAGAGGTGAGTGGCACCCTTGGAGAACGTAGTGTGTCTTGAAGGGCACGTCGCGCAAGGGAAAACAAATGAGGTGAGTGGCACCCTTGGAGCACCTAGTGCATCCTGAAAGGCCCATCCCGTTGTTAATTAATAAATGGATAAACCTAGAGGGCCTTAGGATGAATAATGTAATAAGAAAAAATTGAAACAATTCCCCTAATAAAATGTCACCCAGCCTAGGAAAATAAAGACTAGGTCTAAGTGATACTTGTGATAAAAAAGTTATTATCTATTTGTATAAAAATAAAAATAAAAATAAATAAATAATAATTATAATCATCATTAATCATGTGATGAGAAGGGGGTAAGTAATTCATTTAATTTATAAAAAAAAATTGGGGGATAAAATTTAAAAAGGGGGAAAAAGGGGAAATAATTATTTTATCACATATGCTAATTAAAAATTTATTAATTAAAAAGGAAAAGGGGAAAAATGTAATTTTCTACACCTGCCAATTTGAGTTTAAAATGAAAAGGGAAAGAGGGAAATTTAAAAAGAATTAGGAATCTAGGGAAAAGAGAGAAACATAAAAGAAAGGGGAAACACAAGGGAAAAGCAGAAAGACTAACTTACTAAGGTATCTAGCATTTAAGAACTTTCTAAATTAAACTCAATAAAGTAAATTAGTAAGGGGGTAAGTTATTAAAATGTGTAAGGGAATATGGGGAAACCTAGGAGTGATTCTAGGAATGATTTTAGGTGGGTGAGGGAAATAGGAGTAATTAATTAATTAATGAAATTAATTTTTGGTGCAATGAAGGGGATGGGTGACACATGTACAGGGAGGATTTTTATGAATTAAATTATTGAACAATAAATTAAATGGGATTTTGGGAAAGTAAATGACTTAAAAATTCTATATAAAGGAGGGAGGATAAGGATCATGGATCTCTTCTGTTATGTGTAACGTTACGCTGCCAGATTTTAGACTTGACTGACTTAGCTTGTGGGAGTTGGGATACCTAGCTTGGTGAGGAGTGGTAGCTCGACCTTGCAAGGCAAGCTGGGAGCTAGTTGATTCTCTAGTTTAGTGTGCATTTCCATTTTACGGCTCGGGGGGCTAAGGGGGAAGAAGAGTACCCCTAGCATTGGCTGGGAGGTACCAATGACGTCTCATTGGTCGACAAGCAGGAGAATCACAGAGCGCACGGGACAATGACTCAGAGCAGGCAAATTGGGTTATGGTACACTTCCTTTATTTTTCATGGTTGATTGTTATTCACCTTACGCTTTCATTATGTGCTTTTAACTGTGTAAGAAGGTGTTGAATTAGAATTTTAATTGATAACTTAATTTCCCCATAGCCTTAAGCTCAATTTTGATTGATTCCCTTGGCTTTCGACCTTTGCATGTCGTGAGCGTCCTAGGGTTTTATTGATTTTGTGATGAGTTTGTGCTTCTTACTTCACCCTCGTCCCTAGCTCATCAGTCCTCGCCTGAGCAGTCGGCTAAGATTTGGATCGACGATTGTCACTTTGGTGTTAATAGAACTATAGATCCTAATGCCCTGCTTTTCTGTGTGTGGATGATGAGCGAAGGATGTTTCTGCCCAACCATCTGACCCTGTTGATCATTCTTGATTGATGGATTGCCTTGCTCCTTTTGCAAATGAGTACTCCTACGATTGTTATCCTTCCTCCCACAATCTCATTATTACCCTCTGTGTTTGATGAAAGGATCTCTGCATTTCAATGAAATGATTTCTGCGATTTTAAATGAATCTCGTCGGCAATTTTAATGCTTTTCCAGGAAAATTACTGTGTGGTTTTTATACATCTGGTCTACCTTTACTCTGCAAATTTCACCTTACGTTTTCACACCTATGGCCAACAATTTTACCTCTGCATTTTAATTTGACTCGATTAACAACTTTTAAGGTATTTTGATTGTGTTTTAATTTGTTTTCTCTGTGTTTCTGAGTTGTATTTTTGCCTACGTTTATACTGTATATTGGGTAGCGCTTGGCGGTGTCAATAGTGGTGGTTCTACTGTGTGATTGGAGGAATAGCTACTGTGATTATACCTTCATATTACTTTAACCTCGTGACAACGATCCATTCTTTTAACTACAACAAGATCTCCCCTTGAGTGCCTGCATCTTTTTCCCTTGAATAACCATGAAAGTTTATTGGGCTACCTTCTTAAATTTTTACTGTGTATCGGAAAGGGGAGGGGGGCATAGTCATTATGAATAGGGGAATGCTTCTAGGTGTTTGGTCATGCCCTTTTTTTTGGTGTTTGGGACTGGGATAAATTACTTAGAATTACTGGCCAATTTACCCTTCTGTAGACTGTCATTAAACAAGAGACAACCATTTTCCTTCACAGCTTTAAACAACAATTTTATTCCATTAACAACGATTTTATTTAATGGAAAATGCGATTATATTTAATGTAAAATGCGATTATAATTAATGTTGAATGCGATTATGTTTAATGTAAAATGCGACTATATATTTATTTAATGACAATTATTATATATTTCCATTATGTTGTGTATAATGTACAACAATTTTTCCATTGTCAAGTCTGCAAATTTTGCTCCTTCCTGACGATGTTAACCTCTTTAGGAATGCATTTGCATTTATTTATTGCCCTTTAATTTATGAAGGAGTTTTCATTGCCTAAACTAATTCCTCTGCACTTTTTTTTACTTTGAATGTGTTTCATTGCATGGATATACTGCTCTGAGGGTTTTTACCTTTTTAAGACAGCTCTCGTTGCCTATGTACCTAGAAATTTTCCCTTTGGACTACACTTCGTTACTGAATTACCTTTGGTCTGTGTTGTTACCCTCTCTAAGTCTATGGTTTCATTTATTGATGGACTGCGCTAAATGCGTTGTCATCTATATATTTCCTGCGTTTAATAGTAATTAACTCTCACCTACGTTTTAACATCTTTGACAGTGAAACATTAATAATGATTATGTATTTCCTGAGTTTCATGGTAATTAACTCTCACCTACATTTTAACATCTTTTTCACGGTGAAATGTTAATAATGATTATGTATTTCCTGAGTTTAATGGTAATTAACTCTCACCTGCGTGTTAACATCTTTTGATAGTGAAAGATTAATAATGACATCCACCTTTTATTGGCTAGAAGATAGCATTCTTAGACCACAAGTTTAGTCAATGGCAATCATTACAACCTTAATATTGTTATTATGGCTAGATAGCTTCTTGAAAGATAATTCGTTAATAGCATTATAATCATAATCATTATGCATGATATCGAGATTTTTTTTTTTTATATATATTGGTATTGCTAAGATTAGATTGTATTAATGGTAGACTGATTTGTAATTGTTGTCTAATTTGTAATTTAGACTTGTGAATTAGATTTGTACTTAAGGTTTATTTAGCCTTGCAAATTATTGACTAGTAGTCATTTAGACTTGATAAATTAGATATGTGATTAAGTTAATTCGATATATGGTCTTCTCTAATTTGGTAAATTAGACTCACTAAGTTAGATTTGTATATCGTGTTAAGTTAGGTTTGTAAATCACTGACTATTTGTAATTTAGACTGGTTAAATTAGATCTATATTTAAGGCTAAATTAGATCTATATTTAAGGCTAAATTAGATCGTAAGTATTGACTAGTTTAGACTTGATAAAAGGGCTGGGTTGTTGATGAAGTCATGTATTGTCTTGCATCTTCCCTTGTTGTTGTCCTCTTGTGTCTCGTCAACCTGTTGTTGGGGTATGGGTATTGTCTTCTTATCGGTATTCGACTCCTGACACGTCGGATTTGTCCAGAGTCCTTGGTCCAGATAGGATGCGTTGTGCCAAGGTTACTGAAATGTCTATCACCTAGGGATGACATGATTCCTGATGAGGGGATCATGGTGCACCCTATTGGATAGTGGCGAATGAGAACTTGGTTGGATTCGGTGCCTTCCATGTGAGTGTTGTCGAGCGTTGTAAGTTTTATTTTGGCGCACGGGTGGAACGCCTTCATGTGTTTTGTTCGCGTGCCTTGAGGTTCTAGTCTTTTTTCATCAAGGTCGTTGTGTTGGGAGGGGGATGTTGTCCTTTATCTTGTAGGCGTGGTCATGTTGTGTCGGGTGGGTAGACGTTTCTCCTTTTTGTTTTACGCATGTTTCTCCCAGTTTCTCTTGTGCCAGTGTGTGGATGAAAAGTTGTTTGCTTCCCGTTCAGCGGGCATGGTGCCCGCAACCAATTGTGTTGTTTAGTTGTAATCATTGTTGTCGTCCCATTTTTAAAAAAATATTCACACCTTATGCTTCACTTGTAGTCGTAAAGATGGGGTCGTTACAATTAACGACATTGATCATAAGTAAGCATTTTACCAAAGATAATTTCTCCATGGTATGGATTTCCTCTTGGAGAAAATATCATTGTAGTTAATTATCAGCTTTCTTCATATCCATATTGACAAACATTGAGGAACTTTCATGTTTACACAATGTGTAAGGTATCATTGATAACTACCATGTTATGCATAGTTTTAAAACTGAGGACAAGACCTATTGAATTAGGTAACTTTAAAGTATTCATTAATAAACTTAGTTTACTTAGAAATGTCTTTATTATTATTATTATTATTATGCAATTAGCAATGTATTATAAGGATATTTGGCTTCGATTACGAATTTATTTCCCATTAGTATATGGAGATATAAATTCTATTTTATGTAATTCATGAATTATATCACAAAGGGAGGAATATTATCAACAAGTAGGTTGAAGAGTTTAATTGTTTCGTCATCTGACTTAGGTTCCTTATATCCTCCACCTATTTTATAATAGGATGCTACACCAAAATATAACTAAGAATATTCTTATCATAAATATTTAATGTAGGAATATGCTTATCATAAAGATTTAAAGTTGATGTATTCCTAAGGATCATATTTATAACTAGGTCATTCTTCCATGTGTATGCTTGAGACCTCCACAATTATTTGTACTATTTTGTGGTGTGTTACCTCATTAAACACTCATTTATCATAATCTCTTATGTTCCCTTTTTCATAAATGAAGTAAAATTCAAATACTTTTTCATTTATAGAAGAAATTGGAATTTTTATCCCATATTCTCTCTATATTATATGTTGACAACTTGATGAATTGGTTCTTATATTTACTATTAATATTCCTCCAACTCAACTGTTATCACATTCAAATTGATCACATTCACCATTATTACTAGTTATACTTGAATGCATCACTTTGACATGCATAATCGTCATCCTTTGCTTCATTCCACCATCATATGATCTAAAAACTATCGATATCAACAAAGTCAAACCCATTAGTTTATCAAATTTGACTACATATATATTCTCCTATTAGTTGTCTACAAATAATGTCGATAAAATATTAGAAACTACATTACTCTTAAAATTCATTATTTAAAATTATTTAGAAAATGACCAAATAAATTAATCCCCTAACTACTTAATCTATGCATACTGAGTCAACATGAGATATTATGTTAACAACCAAATATCAATATAGCATAGAAAAACCTCAAAAAAGGTACTCAATGCCTTGAAAAGGAGATAATTTCAGATAATAAGCCTCCTCGAGGGGGCAACCTCCTTTTACCCCACTTAAATGTTCAAGCTCTAGCAATATTGTTTGAACTGGGATCTTGTCGCCTATAACCTTCTTTAAGCATGAAACATGGAAAAATGGGTGTACTCGTGAAGATGCAGGAAACTCCAATTTGTATGCCATAGTACCAATCTTTTGCAACACTTTATAAGGGCCATAGTAATAATAATAATAATAATAATCTATTTTTAAGGTCACGACCAAGCCAGCACACCAATTTGGTGTATGAGACCCCCTTGTTTGTGGGACAAGGGACCCTCCTCTACCCAGCGATTTGACTGGTAAAGTCTACGAAGGTATACATACCCTACCCCCCTCTGGATTTGAACCTGTGACCTCTTAAGAGGAAACACATATTCTTAACCATTAGGCCCACTCAGGTTGTATTAACTTTGGTGATAATTTATTATCCTTCTTGGCTTGCTTGAGGGACATCTATTTGTATGGTTGTAGTCTTAAAAGCACCCAATACCCTACTTGAAAACCTCTTTCACTACGATGTTGATCTTCTTGTTGTTTCATGCGATTTTGTGCCATGGTCAAATTGTCCTTTAAGATTTGGAGAACTTGTTGTTGATTCTCTATGTGATCTTCCACTGCTTGAACCTTAGATTTTTATTTTATTGAAGAAGTGATGGAAGGAGGGTGCTATCCATAAAGTGCCATAAATGGTGTCATTTTTGTTGTAGTATGAAAGAAAGTGTTATACCACCATTCTGCCAAGGGTAACCGTTTAAACCATTGTGTTTGTTTATCAGAGACAAAGCAACGAAGGTAGCCTTCTAGACATTTGTTCACTATCTCGGTTTGTCCATCAGATTGAGGATGATAGGATGAGCTATGAGCCAATTGAGTACCCAAAAAAGAAAATAATTTTGTCCAGAAATGTCCAGTGAAGATGGGATCTCTGTCACTTACAATAATGATCGGGTTTCCATGTAGCGTTTGAACTATCTCCATGAATGCAGTGGAAACTGTACTAGCTTTGAAGGGATGAGAGAGTTCACAAAAGTGTGCATACTTGGTCAGTCTATCAACAATCACCATGATGACACTCTTTCCTTCATACTTTGGTAACCCTGTGATGAAATCCATGGAAACCTCCTCCCAACGTTGACTTGGGATGGATAGTGGTTGTAAAAGACCTAGGATCTTAATTGTTTTTTCCTTATTTTGTTGGAAAACCAAACATTCTACCACAAACCTTTGAACATTAGTTTTAAGGCCATCCCCAAAAAAATCCTTCTTGACTCTATGGTAGGTTTTCAAAAATCCCAAGTGCCCTCATACTGGAGAGGTGTGCAATTTCGATAGTACTTTTTGTTTGAGTTGGGAGTTCTTACATAAATATAAGCGATCTTTGTACCATAGTGAATCATTTGTCCATGTAAATGTATCTGATGCACTGGAATCCTGCTGCAACCTTTGAATGACAGTCCACACTTTTTCATCATTCTTCCATTCATCCCTTTCTTCTATTATCCAATTGGGTTGGGTGATCGAGATAACACAGAGAAAGGCCTCAACATCTTCATCATTTCTTGAGAGTGCATCTACCACAACCTTTTGCTTCCCTTTTTATAGACGATTTCAAAATCATAACCCAATATCTTGGTTACCCATTTTTGTTGTTCTTCTGAAGATAGTCTTTGTTCCAAGAAGTATTTAAGACTATCATGATTTGTTTTGACCTTGAAGTGCCTACCTATTAGGTAAGGACGCCATTTCTTCAATGCATGTAGTATTGAAATCATTTCCTTCTCATAAATGGGTTTGTGTAAGTCCTTTCCCTTGAGTGGTCAACTTTCAAAAGCCATGGGCCTTCCTTCTTGCATTAGGACAACACCAATTCCATTTCTTGAGGCATCACATTCCACAATAAAGGTTTTTGTGAAGTCTGGAGTGGTCAAGACAGGAGATTTACACATCACCTCTTCAAGTTGTTCAAAAGATTTAGTTTCCTCTGGAGTTCATGAAAATACATCCTTGTTAGTTAGTGTCATTAAAGGTGCTTCTATTCTTCCATAGTTCAGAACAAACTTGCAGTAGTAACCTATGAAACTGAAAAATTCTCTAAGATTCTTCAATGTTTTGGGAATTAGCCAGTCCATCATGGTCGTAATATTGTTAGGGTCTACCTTGACACCTTCATGAGATACAATATGACCCAAATACTCTACCTCCTTTACTCCAAAGAAACATTTGGATGGTTTGACATATAGTTGTTTCTCCTTTAGTAGTTATAGAACCTTGTGAACATGTCGCACATGATCCTCCCAAGACTTTCTATAGATTAGTATATCGTCAAAAAATACTAACACAAATTTTCAAAGGAAGGGCTTGAAAATGGAATTCATCAACCCTTGGAATGTGGAAGGTGCATTTGTAAGGCCAAAAGGCATGACGAAAAATTCATAATGGCCTTCATGAGTTCGAAATGATATTTTTGGGATATCTTCTTCCTTCATTTTGATTTGATGATACCCTGAATGAAGATCCGATTTTGTGAAATAGATTGCTCCATGTAGTTCATCTAACAATTCATCAATGACAAGAATGGGAAACTTATCTTTAATAATAATCTTGTTGAGATCTTTATAATCTAGACACATATGCCATGAGATATCTTTCTTGAATACCATTACCACTGGTGCAGAGTAAGAACTTTGGCTAGGTATAATAATGCTAACCTCTAACATTTCTTCAACCATTCGCTCAATTTCACTCTTCTGGACATAAGGGTATCTATATGGCCTGATGTTAGGAGGAACACTCCCAAGAATTAGGTGAATTTCATGATCATGATTTCGAGTGGGTGGACTACCTTTGAGAATATCTTCAAATACTTTGGAATGCTTATCAATGATTCTTTGGACATCTTGAGGAATAAATGGCTTAGATGTTTGAACATCTAGTGAGCATAGTTGTGCAATAACACCTTGATGCCCCTTTCTCAATAATATTTTCATGCCATTAGAGCTTATCACCTTACTGGGTTTCCCTGTGATACTTCTTAACTCAATTTCTTTTCCTTCCAATGAAAACTTCATGAAAAGTTCTTGAAAATTAAAAGCCATTGTTTCTAATGATTGTAACCATTGGATTCCTAGTACAACATCTGCACCACCCATGGGTATAACAATCATTGGAGTATTCATTACATATTCCCCCATAGTAATATTGATCTTATTTCATTTTCCTAAGAAATTGATAGTTCCTCCATCTGCAATCATTACATGAAACTCTGGTGATGGATATACAAAGCAATTGAGAGATTTGGCTAATTTATAGTCAATGAAATTGAGTATTGCCAGAATCAATTAGGACTATTACCTTTTTCTTTTTGATGTATCCTTCAATATTGAGGGTTTGAGGAGTGCTAATTCCAACTAATGCATTACACGATATCGTGTGAGTCAACTCTTCAGACGAAATTGCTTCTATGTTTTCATCTTGAGATGGTTCTTGTTCTTGTTCTTCTTCCTCTACACAATCTATGTAGAATAATTTCTTCTCAGCACACTTATGTCCCTTACTATACTTGTTGTCACAATTAAAGCATAAACCTTTTGCTTTTCTTTCCTCCAATTTTTGAGGTGTCAACCTTGTAGGTTGAGGTGTTTTAGAAGAAGGAGCATTGTTCTCTCTATAGATGTTAGGAGTAGCCATAGCCATATTTTTACTTTCAACATTTCTTGCCACCTTAAATGCATTCTCCAATGATTTGGGTTCCCAAAGTCGAACCTCATGTTGAATTTTATCCTTTAAAGTTCCTATGAATACATCAATCAAGCGCTCATCTGGAATATCGGTTACCTTTATATTCAATCTTTGGAAGTTCTCAATGTGCTCAGTAACTGAACCCTTTTGCTTGAGATTTATCAATTGGATAAAGAAGGTATTGCTCCTCATATCCTCATAGTGTGCTATCATTTCTTCCATGCAAATTGTCCAACTGACGAGTGATTTGCAAGAACAAAGTCATCAGTACCATAAAAATTGATTAGGTTCTAAATATAAAGAAGCAATTCGTACCTTTTGTGTGTGTGTCACATTATGGAGATCAAAGAATTGCTCCATCTGAAGTATCCATGTGATTGGTTCCTTGCAATCAAACTTCCTCATATCAATCTTAGGAACGTGGTTGGTCTTCAAACCAAAGTTGGAGTTTCTCCATTCTTGATTCACCTTCCTTGTTTCCTCATCATGAATTTCATGGGATGCATTTTCACTTTCAGGTGTCCTCTCTGTTACGAAATTTTTCAATACTTCCATGATCTCCCCTTTTAAACCCTCCATCATCTCTTGTATTTCATCTTTTGTTACTATCTTATTTTGTAAATCAATTATGTCCCCATGCATTTCTTCACCTTCATCAAGAGTCGAAGTAGGATTGTCTGGAGGCTTATTTTGTGTAGAAGTTCCCTTTTTGGGTGGCATGTTGGCCAAGTATCACTTTTGAACCTTGATTTTGAGGTGGTTCTACTAGACAATCTTTCTTCTGTTGTATCTCCAAAGTTTCGGCCCTTCTGGGTATGAAACTTTATTTTATGTAGTTCTCTGATATTTCTTCTCTGTAATGCCATAGGTCTGATCAAAATTGGATGTGCCAAGTGGAATTTACGGTAACTTCCCCACAACTTGCCAATTTTTGGCCTTTCCAGGAGATCTCACTTGTATAGCATGCCCCACACAAAATAATTGATATAAAATTCTAAAAATCACACCAGAAATACTAGATTGTCTACGATCCAATGAAACCAGTGCCACTCAATTTGGATACTCTAGGAAGAAGTTATGATTATTTTACCTGGAACACCTTCCTGAGACTAGTCAATAGGACTAGTCAGATACACTATCTTACATAGGATGTATATACAAGTTTATGATGACCCAGAAGCTAAATTTTTTACCACATATACCTTACTAATTTATGTAAATAACCTCCAGAGTTCAGGGTCTGAAACATTACATAATTGTTTTTATAGTGAGAATTCCGCAATGAATCAGTTCAGGATGATTCCAGAACCCTATCTTGAATAGGTTGTATCTCTGAAATTATAAGGCCTCGGGATCTGAATGTTGAACCCAACATACCTTTATCTGTCTACTAAATATCCTCCAAGTTGTTCCTTCTGAAACGTTGTAGAAAAAAAATTATAGCGAAAATGCCAAGGTGTCTCAGATGTAGCAGTGAAACCCAAAGACCTTGAGCTCTGATACCATATGTTAAGAACCAAATACCAATATAGCATAGAAAATCCTGAAAAGAAGTACTCAATGCCTTAAAAAAGAGACAATTTCAGATAATAAGCCCCTTCGAGGGGGCAACCTTCTTTTACCCCACTTAAATGTTCAAGTACAAGATGATTTAAAATGAAAATGTCTCCTTGGTATATATAGGAGACTAGGAGGTATAATTACAACTAATGGCCTAAAGATGACATAAATAAAAAAACATTAGTAATATAATATGCCCCAATTAAGGGATAATGAGCCAATATTAGGGCTTAACATATTATATGGTTTAACACTCCCCCCTAATCTCAATTGTTACATTCTTCAACACTCACAATGCCTTCTTCAACACTCACACTACCTAAGTGTTGTCTCTGAAACTAAAAAAAATTCTTCCCAATGTTTTGGCGAAGATATATGCTTAGAAGTGATCTATAGATCCACAAAATTGAATATAAATATCACTATTATTGACAATCCCATGAATAAAGTGATACTGAGTATCAATGTGTTTTCTTTTTCGGTGAAACACATGGTTTTCGGACGATGCAAATGTTGAACTATTGTCACATAAAATATAAGTTGGTTCCTTCTCCACATGTGAAAGATATTTCAAGAGTCTTTTTATGCATAATGGACGGCATGATTATGAGGTAGTTGCCACATACTCTGCTTCTGCAGAAGATATTAAGACAATCAGTTTCTTCTTAGAAGCCCATGAGATCAAATTTGTGCCTAAATGAAAAGCATATTCTAAGGTGGTTTTCTTATCATCAATTCTATTGAGAATGTAATTATCTATGTATCCTGTAAGTATGTTGTCATCATAAGTTGTGTACGACAATCCATAATCAGTTGTTCCTTCAATATACCTTAAAATTATTTTTCCAACTTTCCAATGAGACTCCTTGGGAGACTCCATGAATATCGAAATGAAACTAACTGCATATATAACACTGGGTATAGTCCCATTAAGGTACATGAGGTTTCCTACAAACCTCTTATACAATGTTGAATCAACTGATGGTGCATTATCCCGCTTGCTCAATTTTGCTCATGTTGCAATAGGTGTTTCTGACGGTTTGTATTTTTCCATTACAGACCTCTTTAAGATATATGCATAATACTTTTGTTGGCATATCAAAAATATTTCAGTGGATTCCTTAACTTCAATTCCCAAAAAATACTTCATGAGACAAAGGTCTTTCATCTCAAACTCTCTTTTGATGGCAACTTTGAAATCATCTCACATCATATTACCAATATATATTATATCATCAACATAAAGACAAAATATAAGAATTTTGTCGTTCTCATCTGATTTGGTATAGAGAGTGGGCTCATTACTTCCTATGTTGAACCCATTGTTGAGCAAATAATAGTCAATTCAAATGTATGAATATCTTGGAGCTTGCTTCAAGCCATACAAGTCTTTATTTAGTTTGTATGCTTTGTACGCTTAGCCTTTTACTTCAAATTCTGGTTGTTGATCTACATACACCTCTTCTTCTAAATTTCCATTCGAAAAGGATGAGTGCACATCCATATAGTAAGATGGCCATTTGTTCTAGGTGACAATGACTATCACAATTGTAATAGTATCCAACCTTGCTACTAGAGCAAAGTTTTAACCATAGTCAATGTTGGGTTGTTGAGAAAACCCTCAATCATCAATGAACATTAGAAAATCAAAACTTCCACCAATGGACTGCGTTTCCATGGGTACACATAGATTTGTGTGAACTAGTTCTAGATGCTCTTTGGCTCTGTAAGAGAATGCTGAAAAAATGTCTCTATGATGTTTTCCAAGAATGCAACTTTCACAAGGGTTGCAACTTAACAATTAATTATTTTTGCAAGAAACAAAGACTCCTAAAAGGTAGGTGACCATACCTAAGATGCCACAACCAAGTCGCATATGTGCTTGAGACATGTTGTGCATATTATTGTGACAAGTTTACCCTTCTCAAACTCAATGGGAACATTCTATTATTGGTCAGTTTAACATTTGCAACAAGTCTTCTACTAAGTGGCTAGGTGGCATATCTAAGATAGTACATGTGGAGTCCTTGAATCTGACATCATAACCATTTCCAATGAACTGTCCTATAATTATTAGATTAAATGTTTAATATTGGGTACATAGAAAACATCAAGAATGTATTTCTTCTCATTTTGTTTGGTTAATACTAACATGACACTTTTATCTAAAGCCTTGACATGACAATCATCTCCCAAATTAATTTCATATTGAATAGAATTTACTAGAAAACAACTTTTTGTTATTTGTCATGTGATTGTTGCACAAAGTGTATAGCAGCCAAAGGTCCTTCTTTAGTGATTTGACATGAAAGGAAGATTGTCTCATATGTCCCTTCGTAAATGCTAGACATATTATCTCTACCCTTTTTCATATGTCCCTTCGTCAATGCTATATAAATTATCTCTACCCTTTTTTCATATCTGACTATTTCTTTCTGCATTCACTTTCACAGTGACCATATTTTTTTTTTCAGTAATAACAATGGAATTTAGATTTTTATATTATTTCATTAATATAAATATTTCTATGTAACAAGACTTAACGAGAATTAGTAAATTTAGATATTTTTGATTGGTGAGTTTATATATTTTTGACTGGTTACCAACCGCACAAACCCCGAGCCCGCGTTTGGTGTATTCCCTCGTTTCTCCCCTTCAGATCGACAGGTTCTTCGTTTTGTTATATACTCAGGCCTACCGACTCTTCGTTCTTATTACGTAATATAAGGTATGTAATAATATATCACATCTTTAAAAGAAAACGCATATTAATAATAATAAAGTATTATGCATTTTCGAAAACTCACACTAAAAACAGGTGGATCGGTGCGTCGATTGACGATACATGAGTTTTGGGTATATGATCTCTGCGCAATTCTCTCGCCTCTCTACCTCCCCCTCATTGGATCTCTATAGAATCCAATTATATCTAACAACAATAACATAGCCTCTGCGACTCTTGCTGCTATCTGTTCAGATCACCAAAAAAGCAAGCAGAAGTGAAGGATGGCCTTGCCATCATCACTTCAGAGATTTCGACTGTACATGGACGAGTTTGAAACCAAAAGGAGGGAAGCCATAATCAGACTGTATTGCATCAGTACGAATATATTACAGCTGAAAAATGGAGTACCCACATCAATACGATCCCGGAATCCTTCTCTCTCTTCAACTCCTCGCTCTTCTCTTCCATATAGACAAACCAGCACATCTGAACATACACAGGTAGAACAATCCAACGCAGATGAAAGTAAACGTAATTCTTCTCTTCCATATAGAAAAACTGGAGCATCAGAACATACACAGGTAGAACAACCCCACGCGAATGAAAGTGAACGTCCCTCTTCTCTTCCATATAGACAAACCAGCGCATCTAAACATAAACAGGTAGAACAGTCCCACGCCGATGAAATTGAACGTCCCTCTTCTCTTCCAAATAAACAAACCGGCGCAGCTAAACATACACGGGTAGAAAAATCCACCGTCGATGAAAGTAAACGTCGAAAACGCATCGAATTTGCCAAGGTCCCAGAAAATTATACCCCTTCTGGTTCAGGTTATGTATATGACAAAGAGAGGGCGAAGTACAGAAACAAGATAATAGGTCTATTCCAATTAGAATTCCTACCTGACCAGAGAAAGAAAGTCCTACTCGATGAATTTAGGATTCCTGTGTCTCAACAAAAAATGCATTATAAGTTCCCCTATTATACCTTAACGAAGAATGAGGATGATTTCAGGAAGCTGAAACTATGGGTTGACAGCTCTTACAAGAGTAAGGCAGCCTGTTATATGGCCAAAAGACCTAAATCTACATACGATATGGTTCTCACTCTCGTTGACGAGCTTGAGGAGGAGGACTGAATGAGTTAAGCTGCAGGCTGCCGCGGCCTAAGATTCACAAATTACATTTCTTGTGTGTGGTTTCCAAAAAACTTTGAATTTATAAATCCCAAAGGACATCCACTGTTCAGGATTTGTCTACTTAGAAAACACGTTCAAAAACTGTTGAAGCAGCTCCCTGAAGAACAAACTGCAATCGCATTTCTTTCGGCTGGCAACAACAAGAAGGTATGTCTACAGCGTTGTCCATTTGATTCATTCGCTTCCCTTTCTTTTTTCACTATTGTCACTCTTACCCTTTTATGAAAATGATTTTTTTCTTCAAATCTGGTGACCTAAATTTATTTGTCACTACTAATATACATCAGATAACATGTACACGGCAAGCGATTCATTGCAGTTACAGAGATGGACTGACTGAAGTGCTAAATATTTTTATTAATTTTCATTATATTTATATTATGTATAGTTAATATTGTTGATTATAAGTTAATATTTTTCATATAATATAACTGTGTGATTTCTCATTTATACAAAGTGTTCTAAAAACCTGTAACCCATCCAAATTTCCCATTTATACAAAGTGTTCTAAAAACGCATAACCCATCCAAATAAATGGCAGGAAACAAAAATTTTCACATTGCATACGCATTCTTTACACAGGTATGTTTATGTCACATATATATTCATAATAATTTATTTTTAAAATGCTATATATATTTCTTAAAACTTATATTCAATTTCAAATTATTTTAATTTTATGTATAACCCATCCAAATAAATGGCAGGAAACAAAATTTGTCACATTGCATACACATTCTTTACTCAGGTATCACATTTTTACTTGTTTATGCCACTTACATATTCATAATAATTTATTTTTAAAATGGTATATATCTCTTAAAATGAATATTTCAATTTTAAATTATTTAATTTTATAACATTTTCTGGTATCTCTTAAAATGAATATTTCAATTTTAAATTATTTTAATTTTATAATATTTTTTCATCAAACAAATAATATGTATATCTAATAAAATTTAGTGTATCACTTTAAAATGGTTGGTGG
>ML808371.1:123506-135839 GCA_009831015.1 Picea engelmannii | reverse complement strand
AAGGATGTGCTTTGTCCAAGGGCGACTCATTATGCTATCAACAAAAAGAAAATACTTTTCCCTTCATCTTTTTGGGGTATATTTTATTTTTTTTTCTTTTTTCAATAATTTTGGGAAGCTTGAAAAATAATAAAGAATGCTACATTACAAAGGAGGATCGAGTGTCGCAAACATACCAGTTCCAAGTGCAAGGAACACATTGATGCTTAGATCAAGGGGACATATGAAAGAAAAGGACACTCGGGAAAAATCCTCCATGGGTCAAGTTGTCAAGACGCAGAGGCAAAGTTATACAAGGCTTGTGTATAATGCATGCTTCAGATGGTTCAATTGAGAGCAACATGGAGCCAGCATTAGGCCAAAGATGCAGGAATGTGAATGTGATTAATAAGGCACAATGATAACATCCTTCGATGTGATTTTAACGAGCCCAGAGAAGGTAATCTCGACGGTTTTTCATTTTTAGAGAGTCTGAAAAAGCATAAAAGGAGACTCCACTGGGGTACCTTTTTCGAAGGTAGTCTAATCGGCTCGAAAAAGGGGTAAAATAGCACCGAACATATGTCTATTCAAAATCATTTTAATGAGTGTGACAAAGACAATATCACTCGGCAATCTTTTCATTTTTAAGGAGTCTAAAAAGATCTTAACTATGGACTCCGTAAGGGATGTTATTCTGGACCAATTTAACGAGTGTGAAGAAACAAGATCACTCGGCTATATTTTCAATTTTAGGGAGTCTGAAAAGAGATTAACTATGGACTTCATGGGGGGTTCCTTTTTCGTAATTTTAGTCCCTCAGGCCCGAGAAAGGGTTAAATCTATACCTGAGAATACTCTTCTAGAGAACCAAGGTTCCTAGAGTATACCTTTGTTCGTACTTTTGACCATCTGAACCGAAAAAGCGGTAAACTATCGTCAGATAGACGTGCCTTCAAATTTCAGTTTAGCAAGCATGAAGGGCAACAAGATCGCTTGACAAACTTTCCATGTTTAGAGGGTCTGAAAAGGGATTAAAAGAAGACCCGTTGTGTTTTGGGCATCCCGAGGGTGAGGTCAAGAGTGATAATGAATCATGCAAATGAGGCTCATACTCATAATCAGGAAAAACTAATAAGGACTCATGAGCCTATAGTCATTAGCAATGACACGGACACCAAAATGCAACAAGGATATACCTAGGGCATCCATGTACAGGTAGGATCTACCACTAAATTACGACACTTCTAGAGCAAAAGGGAGGGTTTTGTGTTGCAATTCGGTGGGATTGATCCTATGGAAAAGAGAAAAAGACAACGAGGTGCAACAAGTGGAGGTGGAATCCTATCTTACATGCACAAAGTTGGAAAAATGAATTTTTACCAAAAGACCTTAAAAATCGACCCAACTCTCAAAAAACTTTCCAATACCCAAAGTAACACTTATCGTAACATCCCCTGAGAAACTCAAGAACGATAGTAAATGATTTTCAAGCTAGAAAAAATGGCAAAAGGGTCCAAAAATGACAAAAAGGGGCAAAAAAGTCTATAAATAGAAAGTTGGCAGCTCATTATCACCATTGTAATTTGAGAATTGACCACAAGTCAAAAAACACCCATTTTCCGAAATAGTTGATTCTGGGAGCTTCAGTGGATGAAACGAACTTTCGTTTGGACCAAGTAAGTACATACTAACCTCCCTTGCATTTCCATCTTCCATTTTTTCATTTCTTTTGGTTTTTTGGGGGGGAATTGACCTTTAAAGAGGTCATCCCTTCGTGTATGTGAGTTGTCCAAGCACAACCCATGTGTACACGCGGGAAGAAGAGAAGTTGCCCACGTGTACACGCAAATTTCCTCAAGACAGCTCGCGTACACCCTCAATAAGTGGGGAAAAAAATGGAAAGAAAGAGTTAACTCTCCATTTCTTTGTGTTCGCAGGATGTATGTGCATTAGAGAGAGAGGGAGCATGAGGAAATTGATTTTTTGGTTTCTGAGAACCCTGTTGTTATCGTTGTTTTGTCACAATGTGGGTTGCTAAAGTTATTCCAGTGTTTGTTTATGAGGGCACAACCCAGGTTGCTAAATGCATTGATATATTACTGGCATCCTGACATAAAGGCATTCATGATCGAGGGGAAATCGTTGACTCCAATGACTGAGGAAATTTACTTTCTGACTGGTCTCTCAAGGAGAGGGGATCCAGTCAACTTGCGCACTTTCCCCCTCGGGCCCCACAAAATTGAGGAGTTGATTGGACTCCATTATGAGGCTGGTACTGAAAAAGTAGGTTCTCAGGTGCCTATTCATAAGATCAACAACCTATCACTCAAAGTGATAGTTCTACTTATTGGGCGGATCACTAGATCCGCAAATTTACATCAAGCTTCCCGGGCGCACATGCATTGTGCGGTACAATGCTTAAATGCATGGATTTTTGACTGGAGTACCACCATGATGGATTGCATGACGAGTAAAATTGATAGAGTTTCAGATACGGGAGCACCGAAACTTTGGGTTTGGGATCGTTTTGTGTTCCTTTTTCTTCGAGAGGGTACCCAATATCAGTCCTCGAGAGACTATACGAGGGCATGAGTCCACTCTCTCAGCGCTATGCAAATGGGCGGCGTTGTTTCCGCGACAGGGTGGGGGGAGGACCATCAAGGCCTTTGATGACAAAATTTTTTGACTGGTGGTCACAATAGATTCTGGCAGTAGAGGACTACCCCTATGTTGAGATTAACTTTTCCAGAGATCTTGACATGCCTGTACCTCCCGTAGAGGAGAGAGGAGAGATGGGTAAGTTTTCTTTTCAAAGTTATTTAATTTTTATGTCGTTTTAAATATATCAATTTTTTTTGTATACTATAGTATCTGACACTTATGTATCTGTTATGTACAGATGTGGGACTAGTGTGTCCAACAGACTTTTTGAGGACTAGGCGGCGTCCTCAACCAAAGGCAGGACCAGCTGGAGCTGTCAGACCAGCAGCAGCAGTAGGGGGGCCTCCAGCCGGAGAGGCTGAGAGAGTATTGAGGAGGGTAGAGTGGAACCTTACCGCGTTCACTCGTACAGTGCCTATGGCAGAGATCGAGGATCTCCCATCATCGATACAACCTCACGTAGTTGGGGTGTCACAGACCTAGGTCCATCTTTTTCGGCGTTTGGAAAACTCTTTTGTTCACTACGGCAAGGCCAACAGGCCCCACCCTTAGCTACGCTAGACTACTTACGTGCCGAGAGAACCTTTTGTATATTTTTGAGGGCATAAGCCTCATGACTCTTATTGGACATATTTTTGAGGCGCTTGCGCCCACCCATGTACTCTGATATTTTTTGATATATATATGGATATTTTTCATCTTTTTATGTTTTATGGATTACATCTATTTTACAAATGTATTTACATGTGTGTGTGTGTGTGTGTGATTTTTCTTACATGTGTGCAATATGCCAATCTAATACATGATTAGCTAGAGTATATGTGATTTGATTCAATCTCCTAAGAACATGGATATACGTAATGTAATCAAAGCTTCGTTCTAAGAGACGTACCCTAAGGAATAGTCGGTGTAGTGTAGGATCGTAAACGCGGTAAACCCCATTTAACTGAGACACAACTAGTTGAGCATCTAAGTAGACTCGGAGGTGAGAGATACTATGCGACAAAGCGTCATGAAGCAACTCTAAGACTAGTTGTATTCGGTGACATTGTTTGTGGCGTCACCTAAACAGATACCTCCTGAAGATAGCAACTGGCCCTGAGGTGTGAAAATCACCCAAGACGCGGAACCAAGCCTCTGAGTGTGTCGGCTAGATTTGTCCATGAACCCAACGAACACCCCTGATTCACTTGAGATATGCCACAGTGAAAAATATGACATCAAAAATAACACGTCCATAAAACCAAAAATACGAAAAACTAAAAAGAGAATGTGCATGACTATACATATGTTACAAGAAGTCACCCAAGGCGACCCACCTACGAGTAATACTTCTTGAGGTAGAGCCCATTTCTAGGCTCCACCAAAGCATTTCCCTCAAAATCCACCAGACAATAAGCACCCTTCTTTATAACCTCCTTCACGCTGAAAGGTATGAACCACATGGGTTTGAACTTTCGTGCCCCCAAGGGGTCCTTATCTTGGTCATAGACTAGGACAAGGTCACCTTTTGAGAAAATCCAAGGATGAACGGACCGATCATACTGACACTTGACTTTATGTTTGTGAGCCTCGTTATCCAAGGTTGCATCCCGATGTTTCTCATCGAGCTGCTCAAGATATAATAAACGCTCTTCAAGCAATGAAGTGTCTGGAAATAACTGTACTGCCAACTTTAGAGAGGGGATCTAGCACTCTATAGGAAAGACTAATTTTAGCCCGTAAACGAGTTGAAAAGGTGAGAAACTGGTTGCGGTCTTAACAATCTTTTGATAGGCCCATAATGTCGAATACAACATCAAATGTCAATTTGACCTAGCCGAATCAATCGTTCGCTATAAGATAGTCTTAAGGGATTTATTCACAGCTTCCACCTGAACATTTGCATGTGGGTAGTAGGGTGATGAATGTTCTTGCCTCAACCCAAGATTTGATGTTAAATAGGACATCATTTTATTCTAAAAGTGACTGCCATGGTCAGTGACAATATCTCTCAGGATGCCGAACCTTTCTATTATTTGGTTAAACAAAAAGAGAGCTATGGTCTCCCCATCATATTTAAACATTGGCATAGCTTCAACCCACTTCGTGAAGTAGTCTACTTCTACGATGATATAATGGTGCCCCTTGCGAAAGGAGGGTTGCATGTAGCGTAATCAATCCCCCACTTGGTGAAGGGACCAACTTTGATGACAGGAAACATGGGAGCAGGGTGTACCCTCATCTTCTGAGAGAAGATCTAACACGGGTGGCACTTCTTGATCGATTCAACACAATCTTTGATTAATGTCGGCCAAAAGTAACCAGCTCGTAGAATCTTTTGGGTTGTTTCCAACCTAGAAAAATGACCGCCACATTCTCCAATGTGGAAATTGTTAAGCACAATTTCTGCTTCTTCATGGGTGATACATCGGCGAAGGATGAAATCTACACCTCGACGATACAAACTATCCTCGAGTATGAGATAGTTTTTGGCCTGATGGGGTATACGGTGACGCTCATCACGAGAATAAGAGGTAGGGCACTTCAAAGTCTGGAGATAGACTTGTATATATTTGTACCAGGGGTCTGAAGGCACGATCAGAAACATGTCTCCTTTGATAGGTGAGTCTTCGGGTATAACATCACCTGATTCGACCGAAAGTTTTGAAATGAGTTCCGCAAATACCAATGACTTTTTTAATTTCACAGAAACAAAATCCAAGTCGAATTCCTGGAGTTTAACTATCCATCTACTTATATTTCCACCAATTACCCATCATGTCAACACGTATTGGAATAGATTCACAATGGCAATGACGATGGTCTTGTGAAACAAGATGTAATGACGGAACCGTTGGACAGCATGAACTGTTGCCAATGCAAGTTTTTCAATGTGGGAATAATTGAGTTCCAGTTCAGCCAAACCTCAGCTCAGGTAATAAATCACATATTCTGTGAGAAAATCATCCTCATGAACTAAGACCATACCGATGGTCGACTTTGCAGTGGCCAAGTACAATAAGAAATCTTTATTATAATTGGGTGGTCGAAGCAAAGGGGTAGACATGAGGGTGCGTTTCAATGCTTCAAAAGAGAACTGAGTGGATTTGTCCCAATGGAAAGGAATTTCCTTCTTCAATAAACGCATGAAACCTTTTGTGATCTTGGCATAGTTTGTGATGAAATGCCGTAAAAAGTTTGATTTTCCTTGTAAACTTTGAAGCTGAGGGATTGTGCACAGGGGAATGAAACTGAACTATCACCTCAAACTTTAGAGGATCGACCATGATCCCTGTTGTCGAAACTATGAAACCAAGAAAACGACCCGATGTGATGCAAAAACTACATTTGTTTGGATTCAAGTGGATTTGATAGTAGCGACATCGCTCAAAGATAAGTCGGAGGTGTGCAAGATGATCAGCTCTTTTGCAAGATCGTGACGCTAAATCATTGAGATAAGCCTCGACTATGTGTTTGACATTGTGGAAAGAAAAAGACATGGCCCGTTGAAACGTAGCTCCAGCATTTTTCAGACCAAAAGGAATATTCTGATAAGAGAATGTACCCCACGGACAGATGAAAGCGGTTTTGTGTTGGTCTTTGGGCTTGATCTGTATTTGACTGTATCCTGAAAAAACATCCATGAAAGAAAAAGCTTCACAACCTGCGCATTCATCGACTATCTGGTCAATAAATGGCATGGGGAATTTGTATTTTGGACATTCCTTGTTCAAATCATGGAAGTCCATACATATGCAAATTGTACCCTATTTTTGTTGAATGGAACGAGATTTGCCACCCATTCAGTCAATTGGATGGGGTAGATGAAACCATCTTGAAGTAGTTTCTCTACTTCGGCCTTAATAACTGTTGCTTTCCTAGGATTGACTGGACGAATCTTCTGTCGAGCCGGCTTAGCATCAGGATATGTCATGATTTCATGTTCGATGATTCTTAGATCTATGCCTGGCATTTCCTCGTAAGACCAGGAAAACATGTCGCGGAATTCCTCAGGGGAGAATTCTGCTCCGATGAAGATATTCTCCACGATGCTAGGGATTATGGAGATATCGATAGGTATCGTTTGAGCAATGTTTTCCATATTTCCTTCAGCGTAAATAGCATGCGTAGCCAAAGGATTGATAGGACAAGCCTTATCTCCAATCATAGTCATAGTGAATTCACCTGCTTCAATTCTTCTTAACTCTGGGAGGAAGTAATATCGGTGATGAAGAATCAGTATCAATGAGGGAACCTTGAGCCCAAGTAGGCTCGAGAACCGAATCTAACTCCTATGTGGGAGTCAGATCGGGGTCGGCAGAAGCTTACTGAAATATAGAGTATGCAACTTCTGTTGTGGACAAAGGCATGGCCATGCCATGGTGCCCTGTCCCTTCCATTGTGGCTGATGGGGAAGGAAGAGTCCATGGATCGTTAAAGTAAGTCATGTGAAACGATGAGATTTGAAATATTTTGGCCCTAGGCTGGTTGGGGATAGCCGACATGTAATGGGCATTGCTGGTCGGAGGTGGGTAATTGAAAGTACCCATCAAAGGTGGGCACAAACCAACCCCTACGTTGACGATGTCGGGCTGAGGGTTATCAATCATTGGGACCATGGATACCCCTGATGAAGGATCAGGACGAGAGAAGGATAACTGATCAATGGTCACGATCTGGCCCTCGTGTGGAAACAACAAGACCTGGAAAAATGTCGCGACCACTTCTTGCATAGCATAGGTCCAACTCCTTCCTAACAAGAGATTGTAGTCGAGAGACACATCGACCACTTCAACTTTGACGCACACAGTCATCCCTACTAACTGCACGGGAAAAGAGGGGATGATTCCATGTGGTTAGAATCAGAAACCATAGAAAGCGGTAAGAAGAGTAGGTGACAGAGACAAAATGGGTTGGCCAATGGCCTTCCAACATGCCACAGACATCATGCATGTCGAGGTGCCCTCATCAACCACCGTTCGAAAAATGTTCCGAGTAAAAAATTTTGTGGTGTAAGCCACTACTATCTGAAACGCTATGTTGTAAGGAAGATGAGGTTTTAAGTCGGTCGTATCAAGCATGATCGTTCCCGGATTACAAGTCTCAATAGATCCTAAGGAAGCTAACAGAGCTTTTCTCTGGGAAGGGCAGCTCTGGAGGACTTCCAAAGCTGACATCGCACAAAGGGTTTGTGACAAATCCTCCACCACAGAGTAGTTCTGGGCAGCCCTTGCGTTTGGGTTCTTAAAATATTTCTTGAATGCACCTTTGGGGATGTGTTTCATTGTTTCTCCCAACGTCTTCTCAATCTGGAGAGGAAGAGATGGGTTTTCAGCTACTTTACCCTTCTCAGAGTTGTTTTTCATTTTGTAGTCACGTGTTCTAGTCGTTATGTCAACGCTACCTTTCATCATGTACACATTTGTAGATGAAGCATTACTCGAAGACGGAGGGGGTCCCTGACCAGCCCCTTCTGTGCTTGAACAGGCTTGAGAGAAATTTTTCCCATGCAGAAATGGATTCATTAACATGACAGATTGTTGTTGTGCCAATAAATTCTGGGCCTCCTTAAGTCGAGGGCACTGGTGAGTCGGATGGTCTTCCTTGCAAAGGTTACAGGGATACTTCGACTTCTTCTTTTCAGTGTTTCCCTCACCATCATTATTGGTAGGTTTCTTATCCCCCTTACCCTTCTTTCATTGTTTATTCTTTCCATCAGGCTGCTAGGTGGCCTTCGAGTTTGTCGATTGCACATTATGTACATCTGATGTTTGAGTAGGGGGAGTAGATGAACCAATGGTCTAGCTGTTCGTTGTCTGTTGTATTAACAATTTCTACAATTGATTCAACAGTTGATCAACGAGCTTCGTTTGCACTGAACCTACAATACCATTGGCATGTGGTCCACATCTCTGTCTAGTCTTGTCAAGTATCGATCGTGGTGCATCTGGTAAAACTTTGTAAAGTAAACCAGACTGAGAGTAAATTAGTTCTAGTTGTTGGGCTCTCATTATCGCTTCTTCCTCTTAAAAGACCCCTGAGGTTGCGACATCTTTAGATAATTGGGGTACCAAAGACTTAAGGAACCACTCAAGAAGGAATGTTGGTGGGACTGGCACTTTTATCAAACTCTTCCGGCATCTCCATTCTTGGATGTGATCTGAGATATGGTATGCTTTTGTCTACTCAAAGTTGGCCAGCAATTCGGTGTCGACATCATATCTCACTGGTAATTGGAAATGGTTTATGAAATCCATTGCTAATTCATCGAAGGAAGAGTATCTTGAGCAGTCAAGCTCGATGTACCATTTCATCGCACTCCTGATGAGAGTGCGTTGAAACAAACGCAACTGGATGGAGTTGTCTCTCAAAGAATTAGACGAGCACCATAAATGGAAGGTAGTCACATGATCACCTGGATATTCGTTAGGTTTGGCCTCGAACTTTGGAATGTCCGAAGGCAACTTTGTTGGCATAGGAGGCCAACGCAGATCATGACAAATGGGGTCATTTAATAACCTTGTCAAGTCTAGCAAGTGCAGAGTTTCCAGAAACAGTAATTTGGGTTGTTGATTGTAACCAGGTAAAAAGGAGCCTAGAGTTTGGCTAGCACCAGGTTGCCAGGAAAATTTAGGTTGCTGGCCAAGGTTCTGGTAATAACCATGGCCGTGACCAGCGTACGGATTCTACACTTGTTGAGATGTCATCAGCTGACTCCTGTAATAGGCCGTAAAGGGTTGGGCTTGCGTCACATTCCAAGGAGTTTGGGAAGAGTTTCCCCCTATCGATCCGATGGGCATAGGTGTTGAGCCTTTCTTGGGGTTCCATTGGCTATGGAAGGGGTTGCCCCCGATCGACATCCCTGACAAGGGAACTAATCTCTGCCATGGATTCCAAGGTCCTTGTGAGGAAGGAATTCCTAAGTTTTCCCCCTGTGCAGGAATAGTACCCTGTATAGGATGTTGTTGTCCATAATCGGGGTTGCCCCTGGTCGAGATGGCAGATGATGAGAAAGTGTCGTTACCAAACACACCAAACAAAGAGAACAGTTTCAAACCTACATGCATGTTATAAGTAGGAATTCCTTGACTACCTACTCCAAATGAACTATAGTTTACATTCGGCCCGGAGGAGCGCTGGTGAGCATCGTTGAGCGAAGGGGAAGAAGGAGGTATATGACCCCCTCCGTAAGGGAAAGAATTATAGAAAGTTGAAGTGCCCCCCATGGATCCTTGCAAAGGAGCATTGGATCTCCCTACCTCGATACCTAACATCTGTAGAGTGGAGTGGGAGAGGACAGTGCTCGTATAGAAGCCAGGCATCTCGTATGAGAATGGAGGGCCTGTCACACTCTGGGTGAACGGAGCAGTGATCTCCGCCATAGATGAAATCAGACCATTGCCCGAGGTAGAGGTAGTCGAGACCATAGTGGTCTGGACTGGCGATGGTTGGTTAGAAGGCGAAATGCCCCCTGTAGTGACAGACGTAGAGGAAATATGAGTATTCCCTGAAGAAGTAGCTGCATTTGTTTCCATCGTTGCTTGTGACACTACCTGACACTCGTAAGGTTGAACCTGTACAACGATGGGCATCGATAGATCAGTGATTGGAGGGTTATACGGACCAAGAGCTTGCAATCTGAGGTTAGAAATGATTGGTTCCTCTGGAATCAAATGTTCTCCTCTCAAAGATTATTCGGGCACAGTTTCATATAACCCAGTCGCCTCAAAAGACCCTTTCTAGTCTAGTTTTCGCCTTAGTGGTGGTTGGGGTGGCTTGAGATCAACCAGTGGCAGGCCCAAAAGCCTTCGCGACCAGCAGAGCTCTTGATCCTCCACTATGAGAGAAGATCACACTAGGGCTTTCTATAATCATTTTTAAAAACCAACGCACACTAGTAACAGTTCCTATGAGATAAGACAAGCAAATCACTAGCTAGTTGGAAGAACAGTGACAACAGCCAACACTAGAGCAACTTACCGGTGCAAGTGAAACTTGAATATGAAAGCACCCTATGGGTATACTCTGCAAAGTGTGGCCCTATGTCTACCCTAGGTACCACGGTACACCCCTACAGTCACCTATGTAAGTCACTAAGATAAAGGAAACTAGGTTGCCAGCGCACGAACATTCACCAAGCGGGTACAGTCGACAGTCGGGTGGACCGCAATGAGAAAGGTATCAAGCCCAAAACCTATCAAGGGTATCAAAATCAAGTGTTTCGGAAGACAACTGAGGACCTTGAACAGATTCGAGACCCATGAAGCTCCGTGGCAAATGTGACCGACGGAATCCCAAGATAATCCCTCTATATGTGTTCCCCACTATGCTTCGTCTGGATTTGGAGGGGTTATCTCCGCTACCTTTCTGCACGTGACCTCATGTTTAGCCCCTGTATTAGAGGGGGGTCCCAGATAACTTCCACGGTTACTGGACTTTCAAGCTCTCCCTAGCTCAGACTCTTATGTTTGTTTTTGTAGCCTTAAAGAGTTTCCTCTCCAATCCTAAGTCAAGGCTCTAGCCTAGACTAAATTGATGAACCCTTCAAACATAAAGTCTAATAACTTTTAAGTAGGCATTAATTTTAGTGGTTGTCTTAAGTCAAAAGGGATGGAAATGAAACCAGTGATGTTCTTTTAAGAGACGAAAGAGAAGATCATAAGATGAAACTGGAAGCAAAACTACTTCTTCTTCACACAAGATTTGTTAATTTAAACCCTTCTACCAAACTTTTTGTAGCTACTTTTCTCAAATCTTTGAAAATAAATACTTGAAACAAGATTTCGCTCAACTACGAGCTACTTAATGTCCTAAGCATTCAAGTAAATAACTTAAGAAAACTTTATTTTTCCTTGGTAAACAAAGAAACTAACCTAAACTACTTTACCAAACAAAGTAATGGAAGATTTTTTTTATTGTTTTATGCTTCAAAACAAGAAATTTGAAAATGAATTGTTTTCTTTTCTTCCAAAGAAAAAAAGGGGGAAATGACGACAAGACAGGACCAAGAAATGGCTTCTGGCCCAATCACAGATCGCAGGGAATCACTGACAATACAAGCACGCAGATCAAAGCAGACTCACCAACTTGTCTAAAAACCCTATTAAAAGAAAACACAAGAAATATTTTGTCAAAAGAAAGCTAAACTGAAGTTAGACCTAGGCTACAAACTACTATAACAGAGACCAATACTAGATCAAGAAAACCCCTGAGAAGTGTGACTCTTGACAGGGAAGAGGATGACTGCCTCTTCGTTTTACAAAAATTTTCTCAATAGGCACACTACTGACACTTCAACAGCCATCATATGTACATGGGTTGTCCAAGGATAGGGTGTGTATGCACGCGTGCAGGCCCACTACAGGCCGCGTACACCTCTATAACTCCTCAAAAAAATGAAAAAACAACAGTCCATCACAAGCAGGGAGTACTGGTATGTTAGACCAACATCCCTTAAAGACACAAAAGCTTACAGAAACTCAGAAAGCAGTGAATAAACTAATTCAAAGCACCCAAAAAGAAATATCCCCAAAGACCCTAGAGGCATCCCCAATACAGTTGCCAATTCTATTATAGTGGGAAAACCCCTCTACGGACTACACAAAGGGTCTAAAGTGTAGGCAGAGCTAACCATCTAAAGTCTCCTACTTTTTATCACTATCCAAACATTACCCCACAATCATACATAAAAGACAAGAGAGAGGGATC
>ML808371.1:88609-123053 GCA_009831015.1 Picea engelmannii | reverse complement strand
AACTTAGATGGCCTGATGCCAGGTATGCATGTCATGTGCAATTTAGGGTTATAACACTTATCAGTTGCAAGAATATCTAACAGGCAAAAATCAAAGGATAAATTTTAGGAAAATAGCAATATTGAGGAAGAACGGGGGTTTTGGTTTTTGCAGGTGTACATATATGCATATGCGGGTCACAATGGTGACAGTTGTGTACATATGCAGGTCACAGTGGTGACAACCATGTACATATGTCATTCACAAGAAGGAGAATCGTATACATCGTCATACAGGACAATACAAGGGCAATTTCAGAAAAGGGTTATCATATCATATCTTGGGGACGAGGTTTTGAAGGAGAGGGGGAGTCATCCTTTGAGAGAAAATGGTGAACAAATTAAAGATTGAGGATAGTTTGGAAGGGGAAACAAAATTTATTATGTGGAAGGCAAGGGTTCTTCTTCTATTGAAGGAGAATGACCTCAAAGAGTAAGTTGAGGGTGTGGTTGGTTGCAAGTCCTACTGATCTACAAGAATTGGTATCTCACAAGAAGAAGGACCTAAAGGTCAAGTAGGTGTTGATAGAATCTGTAAAGGATCACTTAATACCTCACATTGATGAGAAGAAATATTCCATCGAAATGTATGATGCTTTGGTGAGTCTATATTGTTATAGCAAGATTTGCTTCACCCTATGAAAATTTGCTCAGAAGGCCTTGTTTCATTTTCCTATGAAAACTTGAAGTCCATTTTTGCAAATCCCAGAGCTAAAAACATTATTTTTCCACATATACGCTCTCTAACTATTATACAGCATGCGCATATATAGGTTGCACCACTGCAGCCTGCGTACATTGGGTTTTGTGCTCAAAATTAAAAAATGGTGTCGAGTTTCCATGTCACGTCATGATATCCATGATCCTTGACCTTCCATATACTAGAAATGTTCTGACTCGGTCCTTTAGTTCCACTTAAAGGATATAAATGGGCCAAATCCGAGCTATGCAAAAGAGGAGAAGAATTCAACTTTGAGAACAAAGTTACTCTAGAGAAATTATTCACTTCATATTAAATTTGCATCCCTTTGTCCTTTTAAGTCTGAACACATTGTTCATCCCCCAAGATCTTCCCTACTTGATTGAGAACTTCATTTTCTCTCTTATATGAGCTTGTCTTTGGTGGAGACCCAGCTAGAAGGGACTTAGTTTCTCAGTTTTGAACCGTGTCGGCACATAATTTTGTAATCCATTCACTTCTGTTGATTACATTTTAATAGAAATACTATTTTCTCATCCAATTAATATCTCGCAAATATTTGAATTGTTATTCCATGGACATATTTTTTATGAATGTTGATGGATTATGGTATTGAATGTGCTAACATTATATATTATCACCATATGCTTGTGTTTCTTGGTTGTTGAGGACAAGTTGCAGGTGTATTTCTTTGAGTCAAGTGCTCAACAGTGGACTTCATCAAATGTTTGGACGAGGTAGGCCTTTTATTTTGTCTTGCTAGCATATTTGTTTATATATAATACTTGATATTAGAGTTCATTTATGCAATCATTTTTGTATGTTGTGGTTTACCCCTAGCCATAGAGATATTTTCCTTATAACATATATGAAAACAAGAATACAAGAAGGATGTTTCATTTTAAGCACCAACTTGAAGTTGTCAATATGTCTAGTGAGGACATGGTTGTGATATTTATTATGAATATTACACAGATCCAAGATCATCTTGCATCCATTGGTGAGATAGTACAAGATGTTGAGTTGGTGAATGTAGCGTTGAGAGGTCTTCCCAAGTCTTGGGAACCTTTTATGTAGGGGATTTGTGCACGAGAGATGGAGCCATGGATTGATAAATTATGGACCGATTGTATCTAGGAGGAGACTCGATTAGAGTCCAGGGATTGTTTGAAGAGTAGCAATGATGAGAACCTTTCTCTTTCTAGTCATGCAAGGAAGGGAAAGTTCAGGAAGATTGTTAGTGGAGAGTCTACCTCTTAAGATGGAAAGAAGAATAAGGACATGAGAAAAGTCAAGGTCTTTTCATGTCATAAGTTTGGACATTATGCAGGTCAATGTTTGTACAGGAAGAAGTGGGGGAATGAAATGAAACTAGAGGTAGTTACAACAAAAAAGACTCAAGTGGATGAGTTTTGCAATAAGTTTGAACATATAGAGTTATTACTTATTTCCTAGACTTCCTTCGGCACTATATCAGTCAGTGCATGGTTGATAGATAGTGGAGCCATGTGTCATATTAGAGGAGCACAAGAGTTGTTATAGATCTTCACATAGTCAGACTCGGAGATGCATGTAAAACTTGGTATAGGGACCAAGCATGCAATGAAGGGATATGGAACAGTACCATTCTAGATGGAGTCAGGAGGCACATTGAGAGTGGAGAATGTGTTATGGGTATTTTTACCACCAAAAGTTTCACATGGATGGGCTTGCAGTTGAGATGCCAAATATTGAACAAGCTATAGTTCAAATTTAGAGTTTAGAAGTCCATCCAGGCCCCGTGGTCCCTTGTACATTCTTCAATTTTTTGTATTTCCATAACACTATAGGGAATTGTAATAGATGATATAGTATGATGAACTTTGTAAAAGGTCTTTTCCACTTAAGACCCACTCTCCAATGCATTTACTCTGGGGTGTGTTTTTTTATCTAGCAATTATAACTTGTTTACAATAGCTTATGATTGTTGGGTTTTTTAACTCATTTCTCCAAATTTGGAGTATTTGTATTAGTGTCTGGGCCTTAAAGTGATGTCTGATCCTAGTTTCTAATGTATATTACCATAATAGTCATCAATTTTGATTCACATGGAAATTTTCTAAGTCCCCTTAGGTTTTTTTTTTAATGTTTCCGGATAATATAAAATTTCCCGCTTGGGATATTTTAATTGTAATAGATGAATAATTTAAAAAAGTGGTACTAGGAGGAATCATATGTCTTAGGGGTATTCATTTTCCATCTCATAATACCCAATTTTCCCATAGACCCCCTTTCGAGAGAAAAATAATGGTTATTAATCATTAAAAAATAATTTCTCTGGAAATTAGCCAAATAAAAGACAATTAAAAGGAAAATCAGGATTCCTTAAAATAAGGAAACATGTCTCCCACATGTTCCTTTTGTCTTAAGTCTTAAAGAGAGTTTTTGGATCTTTCCTAAAATGAGAAATCACTTATCCTTGAGTTGACTTGAGTCTATCCATCATTTCCATTTCCACTAAAGCGCTTTTCTATTTGTTTCCATTTCCACTTAAGGCAAGTTGCATGAACCAACTCACATGCTTTTCTAGAATAAGAAACATCCACTGTTTTCTTTCACCACTCGAATTAAATCATCATTTTTTTCTTTTACCAATCACCATCCACCTAAACCTTTCCCATATTTTTGCTTTCACAACTCGCCATTCACTCAAGGATGACTCGCCTTCTCATTTAGGAAACCCTAATCATTCACTTAGCTATTTAAAAGAGGTTACCTACCTCTTGTATGTAGTTGGAGTTTTGGGAAGACACACTATCATTGTATTGTATCATACTTTTTCTATTGATATTGAATAAAAGGCTTTGGAGGTCTATGAAGGAGTGTTCCAATGTGTGAATGTCAATTGTTGATGGTGCTAAATTCATGAGGTGATATTATTTGAGTTATTTGGATTAAGATGAATATTGTCATTCCATAGGGTTGAATTTGTCAGCTTGGTTGCATGTGCAAATTCTACAATTCATTTTCTTGAGAATCTCTTTCATTTCATAAAGGTTTCAGTTGACTAATATGTTTTGCATGAGATCTCTTGTAGGTGTTTCCAAACATTTAACAAGTTGATGCATGTATTCTTGGATTAAAACATCTTATTTTTCTTGGAGATATGGATGGGTTTGGTTACACTTTCTGCAAGCTCCAATATCTAAGAAGCAACATAGTTCCTCTTCACTATTTCTAAGACTCCATTTCCCAAGTCCTCTTTTTCAATGAGTTGTATCTTCCTCTCTTACTCAAAAAACTTCTTTAAAATTACTTTTCCTTTGGTTACTAGCTTGCATGCAAGGAAATATTTGATTTGTTAAAGATAAATTCAATAATAAATCTGTTGCATGCATGTGTTAAGATTAGATCTAAATCTTAAATGAAAGAATATCATCTTTTATCTAGATCTAGTCCATCTTTGCCTTGTTTTAGCTATTGTTTCATAGTAGGATATTGAGGCTAGTAATAGGAAAATGTGTTTGAGCTTTCAAATCATTTATTCAGAAATTATAGAGTGATTTACTTGCTGATTTTTAAATCAGCCCAAAAGATCCTAAGGATGCTAGATTTCTATCTCTTACTCCTTAGTTACTTTGATTGCTTTAGCCTAGATTTACTTAGTTAATTTTTGCATATTTTTTGAGTTGACCAAAGACACTTCCCAAAGTGTTTTTGGCCATATTTCAAGCTAATAACTTGTTGTTTTCACGCAGAAGTAACAGGTATAAGGGGAGGCTCTACCCAAGTTTCTAGGATTAAACCTTTTTTAGAAGCCCCCAGAGTTGTCGGGAACCTATTAGATCATTTTCTTACTTTAAAAACATTGTAAGCCTTTGTATTGCACTTTAAAAGATCAAGAGCATCCCAAAAAGAAACTAGTGTAGAAGTTGAATAAGTTTGCGAGCCACAAAGATCGTTTTTTCTTCGTTTCCCCCATTCTAAGAGGAAACATGTGTTGGTGTCCTTTTTTGGCTTCGGGGTTGTTTCCCGCTTTGTTCACTTAGCACTTTCATTTATACTTGCATAAAATATAAAAAGAACTCACATCATTAAATTTAAACTCTAAAAAAATCAACCACGACAATCTTAGAATAGTTTTGTTTTGTAGAATACTAATTGCTAGACTAGTTCCTTTTTTCAATTATTTGGAATAAACCTTAATTACCCAACCGCGTATGCAAGCTCGTTGCTACTTTCGAGTGGTATTTGGTGAACCAGAAACGGGCCTAAGTAACGCATGCTAGTATTAATTAGGGAAATATGCCTTATTGTGCTATATGTCTAAGGCCTCTTCATCTGGGTGGAGTGTGTTAAGTCAAAGAGGATACTCATTAATGAGATCCATTCTCTCCTTTGTTGGACCTACGGTACACCCAGTCGGCATGTCTATAAGATTGTTGAATAACGAGTAAGGTAGACCGAATACACTTTTCACACAAAGAGTGGGGACCTCGACTTTAATCCCCACTTCACGGTTTTAAGAATTACTTAATATTCCCAAATCCCATAATAAAATACTCAAGATAAAATAAACGCAGCATTATTCAAAACATCACATTTTCTTTTCCTGCACTGGTCTTTACTTTCATCTATCTGATTGGATCATTTTACTTCAAAGCATTTACTATTCAAATCATCTATATTTGGAGTATGTTATAAATGTGAATGACTCTCTACATGTATTGACAGGGTGTATCCTTTAATCATATTTGAATCATATGTTGTTGTTATAAATCGTGTTTCATCATATTAACTCCTAGAAGTTGCTTTTATCATTCTTAGATTAAAATCATTAGATTGTTTTCTTAGGGATTACCCCCCTTGGCTTCGCTAGGAGATGGCCTAGACGGAGAAGTTGAGAGTAGAGGTGACAGTATCTCAACTTGAAACTTGCCCTCAAGGTTGCACGCAGTGGATTAAGATTTATCCACGCTAACCCGAGGTGCAAATTAGGTGGCAACATTTTGGCGTCATTGTCGGGGACAAATCTTTTGTACCTGGAACATGACTATTGATTTGTTTTCCTTATTTTTATGCTTTGTTTGATGCATCCTAGTGAAATTTAGAAATTGAATAAATCCATTTTGAGACTCCACTATCATTTAATTCTACAAGACATTTTACGAGAAATAATTCAAACGTTCTTCTTAATCTCATTCCTAAACCTGAAAGGGTTTTATGAAGGAGATTTACCAAGCTTATTTTTTGTCAGATCCTTGATAATCTTGGATCTGAATCTCTTTCTAATATTCACTCTTTATTTTTTGAAGTAGATGTCGATATAATGGATAACTTTTTTTCCCCGGTATACTTTCTTGAGATGACTGGATATCCTCATGACATACCTGAGAAAGAAATTGAAAATCTACCAACTTTTCAGGGCAATAATGCAGTAACTGCTAAAAAACACATAAAAACCTTTCAATTGTGTATCAGGAAATGGTGCATGGGAAATGCACACATCCACAATGATGTTAAGATGAGGCTTTTTCCCTTGTCATTGGAAGAGGATGTTTTTTATTGGTTCATTGGGCAGGATGATAACAAGTTCAACACACTTAATGAACTAGTTAATGCTTTTATTGAAAGGTGGGGTGATAAGAAAGAGCACCGGCATTTGTTGGAAAAGATTCATACAATTAAGAAAAAGGAGAATGAAACCATGGAGGATTTTAACAAGAAATTTGATGATCTGGTCAATAGTCTTCATACAGACATTAAACCTCCCACTGCTTCAATTCTCATCTATTATATTGAAGCCTTTGGCGGTGAGTTGAGATATCAACTCAGAGATAAAGATCCAACAAATCTAAATCTTGCAGAAGAAGCTGCGAATAAGATTGATAGAAACATGAAAGCTTCAGGAAATTCAAATCTTATGAGGTTTACTCGAAGAAGTTCATCTACCTCTAAACAGGAAGAGTTAAAGGACAAAATTGTTTCAACAGAAAAAAACTCTTCAATAGACCCTTTAAAAGAGTTAACTGAGGTAATAAAATCCATGGATTCAAATCATGCGTCCCAGTTAAACGCCATGCAAAACAGATTAATTGCATGGAAAGATCACAATCTAACTGTTTTCCCCCTAGGGGAAATGGAAGACAAGAATGGAAGAAAAGGGGACCTCCACATGATCATAGACCTCCTAATTAGTTGGAAGCAACAAACATGGTAAATCATGAGGCTCCCCCCTACTATAGAACTTGTGAAGATTTCCATGAGGAATCAACCTGCTCGGTTTTTTGTCAAATCAATGAGAAAGGACTTCTAGAGACGAACAATTATGTTAGCCATTCAATACGTTCAGACTATATCAACAATGTGAACAAACCTCACCCTATTTCAAAATAGAAATGGAAACAATTTAAGGAAACCGACAATGTTACCAAGCTATATGGTGAGAAACCTACTCCTGAACAAATCTTGGAAATGGCTAAGTTTAAAGAAGTAACTTATCAGAGGAAAGGGAATGATCTTGCGGTTAAGAGTTATAAGAATCTTCCCAAGACAAATACTCATCCAGCTATAGATTTATATGTTGACCTAGGTAGTTGGATAAAGCATGCAAAAGTCTTATTTCTTGTGTCAAAACTTATAAAAATCCCCTCACGGAAGGATAGACTGCTAAAATCTATTGAGGATCCTACCAGAAGGAAATTGGAGAAGTTCAAGGAAAAGATTATAAATAATCCCAACGAGTATAATGGGGATGTACCAGTCATATTGCATAGTATGGATTGGACTAGGGAAGATCATCCTCCTTTCTTTGTTTCCTTGATGGTAAACAATATGTTGTTACACAATTGTATGTTTGACTATGGGACTTCTTCTAACATCATCACCAAGAAGGTTATGAAGTAATTGAACATAAATGTAACTCGGCCCTATCATAATGTTTGTGACATGGACTCAAGGGAGATTGATATTTTTGGCATCATTTTAAATCGGTGTGTCATATTAGAAACCCATCAAGACATCACAGTTGTTATGGATTTATTAGTCATTGATGTGACAGATGCATGGGGAATTCTTTTGTCTAGGAAGTGGGTTTCTACACTAGGAGATCACATTCAAATGGATTTGACTTATGATACCATCCCAGCTCCTGATAACACTTTGGTCAAACTTTACAGAGAACAAGAAAGGAAATTCAATGTGGAATATCCTAAAGATCCCATGAATGAGTACATATACCATGTGAGTGATATTGGAAACTATGCCATATGTTAAAACTTTCTAAGTACAATAAAAGATAAGTTTAAGGAAGAGAAGGTGGATGAGATATGGAGAATTCAATTTGATGGTGCTCATTCAAGAGCAGGTAAAGGAGTCAGAATCGGCATTACTTCACCAGCAGGGTAGTCATTCAACTTTGCTTTCAGACTTGAATTTGATGCAACTAATAATGTAGTTGAGTATGAAGAACTCCTACTAGGACTTGAAATTGATAAGGACATGGGGATTAAAATTTTGAACATCAAAGGCGACTCAAAATTAATCATACTTCAAGTCAATAATAAATTTGCATGCAAAAGTGAAAGGTTGAGGAAATATAGAAATGTTATCTGGGACACCATGGAATTCTTTGATGCACTCAACATTACAGAAATTCCTAGAGAACGTAGCATTCTAGCAGACAAATTGGCAGTAGATGCTTCTACTTTCCAACCAATAGAAGAACTAATAAATGGTGAAGGAAAATTTGAATTTAATTTCAGACCATCAATTCCAGACAACGTTGACCATTGGAAAGTTTTTAGAGATGAAAAAAAGATTCTAAGGTTTATACATAATTTCCAAGAGTTCTCAAGTTTCAATGTCATTTATAAGGAAGAAGTGAAAGAATATGAAGAAAGTGAGGATGATTTCAAAAGGAATCCAATTCCTAAAGGAATCGTTGCACTAGAGAAATCTTTTGATAGGCAAGACATGCATAAGAATAAAAAAGAAAAAAGAAAACCTGAGGATTATCTTGAAATAAATATTGGAACAATTGAGGAACCAAGAATGATAAAAATTGGAAAAGGAACCTTAGAAAAAGAAAGAAAAGAATTAATAAGCCATGTACAAGAGTACAGGGATGTGTTGGCCTTTAGTTATGATGAACTTAAGGCATACAGAGAAGATGTTTTTCAATACATTATCCCCCTCAAGGAAGAGACAAAGCCTTTTCGTCAAAAGTTAAGGAAAATAAATCCTAATTTGGCACCCATGATAAAGAAAGAACTACAAAATGTGTTGGTTGCTGGAATCATAGCTCCAACAAGACATTCATCATGGTGCTCGAACTTAGTGGTAGTTCAGAAAAATAACAGAGGGATAAGGTTATGTTTCGACTTCATAAACTTGAACATTGCTTGTGTAAAATACAACTATCCACTCCCTAACATGGAAACTCTACTGCAAAGAGTAACTGGGTCTGCTATGATGTCCATGTTAGACGGGTTCTCTAGATATAACCAAGTGTTAGTAAATAAAGAAGATTGGAATAAGACTACATTCACTACTCCTTTGGGCACTTATGAATATATCAGGATGCCTTTTGGGTTACTTAATGTTGGTGCCACCTTCCAAAGAGCCATGGAATTTTCCTTTAAGGAATTGATTGGTAAGATTATTGAAATATACCAAGATGACTTAATTTTGTTTTCAAAGGATAGATCTGATCACATAGCTCACTTAAGGAAAGTTTTGAAAGCTCCCTAAATCCAACTAAGTTAGTTTTTGGTGTGGATGAGGGAAAGTTGTTGGGTCATATTATCTACAATGATGGGGTAAAAATCGATCCCAAAAGGGTTGATGCAATCAAGACTGTTCCATTTCCCCAAACTAAGAAATCCCTTCAGTCATTTCTTGGCCAAATTAATTTTATCTTAAGATTCATACCCAATTTGGCCAAGACCGTGAAGTCCATTTTAAAGTTGTTGAAAAGGGATGTTAAGTTTGAATGGACAGATCAAGGAAAGAAAGACTTTAKAAGTATAAAGGACTCAATTGCTAAATCTAYAGTTTTAATYAGTCCCAATTACTCTAAGGACTTTCAGATATTCTCTTTTGCATCAAAGGATACCATGGCAGGGGTACTGCTCCAAAATAATGATGAAGGACAGGAGAAACCCATTGCTTTTATGAGCAAGGCCTTGCATAATTCTGAATTGAATTACACTCCCTACAAATACCATTTTCCCATGCATCTGATTAACTTCATAGTTTCTCGGTTCAACCTGGGACATTCCATACAAAATATGATCGGTAGAGAGGGGCTAAGAAGAAATCACATATCTTTGCATAATTCTTCTTGTATTTGTTTTCCCGAATTAATTAACAATATACATGCATAAGGGGTTCATAAATGTGCCAACTCCAGTTTACATGAGGGAATAGATTAGTTGCAAAAATGGCATCCATGAGATAAGAGGCCATGCATAATGTGGGAACTATCCTTAATTTATCCTTGGCTTTTTGTACTCTTTATGTGTTTCTATTTAAATAATGAGAAAGAATAGTTGCCCAATTAAAGACATGACCTATAGTGACAAATATCTAGGCCAATGGTAACAAAGTATCTTTGAAATGTGTACAATTGTGTTCACCATGCAACCTATCTATTAGAGCCATTGTATTCACATAAGGTTCTCTCAGGTTAGTTATTGCATATATACTGTTGAAGCTAGGTTTGAAAATTTTCACCTTTAAAACTAATTTTTTTCTCTTTTGGGATTCGGTTTTTCATAAGGTATAATCCTCACTATCAGTCCAAAAGACCGGTACCGAAGTCCCGAAAAGTTTTCATTTATTCATTATAACTAAAGACAAGAAGCTAAAATGTTATTAAAGTCTAGAAGCATGTATGTAAAGTACTTCAAATCACGATAATTTAAAACACTAAAGGAGTTAATTAACCATCTTTTTAACCTTTTGGGATTCGGGGTTTACTCAGAACAATATCTCTTCAATACATTTTGAATCGCAAAATCCCGATTTCTGATTTCCTAAAAGAAGTGAAAGTCAGTATTAATCCTAATTAATTAATTTAAAACTAATCTCACCGTGATTTCGGGATTCGGGGTTTAGTGGTGACATACATCATGTAGTCGCGATCCCCGAAACCCTGAAATGCGAAGTCCCGACTCAATATGAAAGTTAAGGCTTAAATCTAATCTCATCATGATTTCAGGATTCGGGGTTTAGTGGTGGCATACCTCATGTAGCAGTGATCCCCGAAACCCCGAAATGTGAAGTCCCGACTCAATATGGAAGGATCTATGAAACCCCGAAGCGTGAAGTCGTGACTCAATACCGAATTTTAAAGAGAACTAACTTAATTTTAAAAATACATTAAATGGTAATTAAACTTCTTAAGTACTTTCTTTTTGGCCTCTGTCAAAAAAAGTTTTTTGAATGTTGATTTTAGAATTGTCGAAACATGGCCACATTAATAACCGATAGATCGTGATTTCTGCGACACAAATGCGTATCTCAGAGATATTCTCTGCATTAAAGGTATTAAACTCTTGACAGCTACGTCAATACTTTCACCATAAAATGAGTTAAAAGAAAACTAGAGGTCTGTGTTTTGAAACTTATTCTCGCTTTTTCTATCAGGAATAGGATAATACAGCCAAGCTTTCACACCTCTCTTCTATGACAGGTTTTCTTTCCAATACAGAGTCATGGAACCAAAGAAGGGACCCAAGAAGAGTGAAGATACAACTGAGATTTCTAGCCTAGAGGGAGATGTCATATCAGACACCACACCACATGCTATCGACTCAATTAAATCATGGAGACAGATTTATGAAAATCTGGACTGCGAGATGAAAAATTCCCCTAGCGATTCTGAGAATCACCTTTGGGACATAGCAAAATTAGAGCTTCACAAAATTGCAACACGCCCACGGCTCATGCCATACAATGACATGGTCAGTTGGGCTTTGGACAACGTTGATATTCTGACGAGAAGCATTTTAAATGATCAAGGAGCCATTATCGACTCATTCAGACCTGAACATATCCAGGTTATGTACAAACTCTCACCCAATCCTAATTTCATTTACAATGTTGAATTTATAGAAAATTTCCAGAGAAAGGAATGCACTGAGGTAGACCAAACTTACCCTGATTTAATCAAAGGTTGGTGGAGATGTCCATCAAAATTTAGGGCCGATACCCACGGAATTTATGCCACGACCTCTTTGAATGAGTACATGGTTTATGTAGTCATGATGTTGTGTAGACTCTTCGAAAAAAAGAATCCCTGTCGTTTCCCCGCAGAATGGGTGCCCTTTTTAGAAGAAGCATCAGAAGGGTATAGTTTCAATTGGAACAATATTTTATCTGATAATATAGCCAAAGAGATTTCGGATTACAGAGCTGCAAGAGCCTGAGGTCAACCAGTGGCCTTCTACATGTCAGCGTACCTCATGGATGCAATTTGTTTTATGACTCCATTTCCCTTGATGAATTGGAGTTGGAACATAACCTGCCCTGAACCCATTCACGAATATCAATCTGAGCTGTGGGAAGAAAATGAAAAAAATTGTTTTACAAAATTTGCCATTTCATGGTGATACCCATGCATAAAATGTTTTTTTGGTTGTGACCCTCCTCGCATTTCTGAAGAAGTTTCAAATAATCTCAAGCAAATAGTAGACTGGTTCATTGAAGAAAGCTTCTCCTACATCAAGGTTTATGGGTGCTCAATCCCCCCTCACGCACTTCCAAAATTCCTTCCAGATAGACTAGTGTGTAGGGAAGTGGCACACCAAATATTAAAAGGTGGTATTGGAATGGAGCTAAAGGCAGCTCAAAAGAAGTCCTGGCCAATATTCCCTGTGCACATCGCAAAATTTTCATTACTAAATTTGGGACATTCTAGGGTGGAATCAGAAGCACTCGAAGAAATTAAACTGGTAAATATTGAGTACAAAAGGCATGACCCTTATCAATTAGTGAATAAACACTTGATACACTGCAATATGAAAGCCTATGAACATGAGGAGTCCCCTTGGGATGACATGTTCAAAGGGACCAAATATTATAAAGAAGTGTTGGAAAGAGTACAGACATTGTCGTCCAACCTACAAGTCATCTTTTGGACCTTTCAGAAGCATCGATGGAGTGTTCTGCCCCAAGTACTTCAAGGGGAAGAAATTACCCTCCCCCGGGAGAAAGAAAGTGTTCCACCAGGTTTCGAGCAAGAAATCATTGCACCAGGTTTCTAGCAGGAAGCACAAAAGAAGGGAAATTTTGAAAAGGCCCTACAGGACATGCCTAAGGCAGCAGGAGGGAAAGGATCTATAGAGCTAGGGAGTCACATAGCCTCCTTAACTCCCTTATAGTCCACTTTCGGATTGCCACAGACGGGAGATCTTTTTGTTGATGACCTTACCTCCATTCCCATAAATGAGATTCCTCCTTCGGATTATTTTTTTAGTAGAAAAAGGAAGGTCGTCCTGAAATAGGAAATGCATAAGAGGGAGGGGAACATGGTTAAAAAAAAATAAAGTCCTGATAGACGGAAAAAATTTGGAGGAAGAAGATTTCGCTACAGAGGTAGCAAGTTCCATGGGAGCCATGGAAACAACAAACTTTTTTACCGTGGGAAAAATCATAACAAGGATAAAGAAGAGTGATAAAATCATAGCACAATTGCGAGAGAAATTAAAGAATATTGAGGAAAGAATTAGAGAAGAAATGAGTAAAAGTTTGGAGTAGACAAGGGTTGCCGAAAGATTAGAGGTTCAATCGCTCAAAACGAGTTTGGACGAAATGAGCCAGGAAATACAAACAAATCAGCTACAGATTAATCAACAAAAGGAGCACGCAAAACAGTTGCAGGTTAGATTAATATCAATGGAAGATCAGATTATAGACTTAAAATCTTTCCAGGCCCAGTCATTGGAAGTGCATTCAAAAATAGAAATTGAACAGTAGAAATTGATTTCCAAGATAGAAATTATTCAGAATTACTTTCAAGAAGTAGATAATGCCTTTGAAAATATCATCCTAAGAGAAAAAGAAGCCAAAGCAATGAGGATTACTCTCCAAAAGGCAATTATATATTCAACGGGTGAAGAGGTATCCGAAACTATGAAAGTATCAGCCACAGAGAAAATCAGAGGCGACATCATGCTCAAGCTATGGGAAACCAACATAACTGAAAGCAAAAGAATAGCCAAAGAAATAAGAGATGACTGTGAAGAATTTTTTGATCTTCTAGACAAAGGGTCATTAAATATTGGAAAAGGCCAGTGTACAGGACTTTTGGGACAGATCAATATTGTAACACATCAATTAAATTTTAGGGAAAATTTGAGTGAAATCCAAATGGAAATTTCACAACTAAGAAAAATCAATGTCACCCTAGTGGACAGGTTGTTAGTTGAGCCAAACTTAAAGTTGCAGTCAATAAAGTTTACAGATAAAGGAGTGGATGAATGCCTTTCTAAGATTCAGAGAAAGGTTTATCTGTTTGAGGCAAGAGATTTTCCAAACCCCCCAGAAATTTTACACAGTTCCTGGAGAAATGTATTAAATGTATCGAATCAAAAGAAGGAGAGTCATCGGCAAAGTAAAAGTATTATTTGGAAGGCCTTTACTTCCCAGAAAATGGAAAAATGAAGAAGATCATGAAAACAGTTTTGGATCTACTTTCTAACAAATAGTTAGTCTCTAAGAATTAGGAACTCACCAACCATCCTAAGATTGGTGGTTTTGTATAAATGTAATTTTTCAAGACTAAGAAAGGGCTTTTTTTCTAGAGGGATTGTAAAGAGATAACTTTGTTTTGCCTGAATTAATACAATATAGATTGAAGATTCCAGATCTGTTCAAGCCTGAGTTATGTGTTTCTCTGTCATTTTATTTTTTATTTCCATACTTTCGTTTGAAGTGTTTCATGTGGTAATTTCTATTATAGTAATTAAAACAGTCAAATTATCTAATCGTTTGCAGTTTTTCCTCTGTATCATCTTTCAGTGGATATAAGACCTATGAACGTTTTAGGACTCTGAAGCTGTATGCTTCTGCAAATTTCTTATATGTTTTCTTGTATTAACTTAAAATGAGATTCTTCTTAAATTGATGCCTCATTTTTGTTATACAACTACTTGTTTCCTTTTTCTTCATTCTGTCCACTATCTCCTTTAAAACTTGACTCAGATACTAGAAAAGGCCTTTATTTCTGTTATACTATTAATTCATAATTTGGAAGTTCTATTTTTATAATTTTGAACCAAAAATTTGTGACCCTCAAAAATATTATTGATTTACAAAAAAGAAACCCTCATCTTTCATGATTGTTCCAGTTACCAGATAGCCCAATATAGAACCCGGTCTATCAGATCAAACAAGCATTGCATTAAACCTATTCAATACCATCTTACAAAAAGCAAATACATGGGTAGAACTTGAAAGATCATGGGCTACAATTGAAAGGGATATTAGCATTCAAGAACAATGGGAAGCTAGACAGAGACAGTTAAGGAATCAACCGTGATCTCAGTTTCCTTTAAACTTTTTCTTTTTACCGATTAATTATCTCTACCTTTTTTTGGATGCCTTGACGATGTACTTTAGATCCTTAAAGTATAAACTCAAGAAAAACATATACCATCTGATTTCCCAACAAACCTCTTATCCCCCACCCACTAGCTAGACAAGATTTTCTCGGTATCATGTTCTTTGTTGAACTACTCAACAAAACCTGTGATCATGTGTACCTCTAGTTGTAACAGATTATAATATTTTTCTAACTCAGATGGAAAGTAATACCCTATACATCTTCCCTCCCCATTCAATATGGTCATATGCTCCACATCTGCATGAGCAATTATCCAATCAAGAGCCTCTAAACAAGGCATGATTGGTGTTGTTTCTACAACAAAGCGCAGGTGAGATTTATTTATATTGATGAAAACTAAATCATCTACCCCCCTCATTTGAGAATCAATATGGGAACACGCATCTAGTTAATCTTCTTCATGAAATCTCTTGTATAATTTTCTGCATCTTGGGAAAGGGAGTTGAGAACCTATATGGGCATCAATGTCTTTATAAATAGGTCTCACTAGTTTTATCTCAGGCTTGGGTATTTGCATCAATTGGATGTACTCTTCTTGAGATGCTTCAACTTCAATGGGTCCGTATTATGACTATTATGTGTGCTCAATAGGTTTTTTCCCTTTGGGGGATTTCGTAGGTGTTTTGGATGAAGACCTCCTTAGAGGAAGAAGAATTTGAACATTACAAGACAATTTTTCTCAATTTGCACAACATTTTGTTTTTTTCTAATTTAAACTAATTCCAAGAGATCAAAGTTATAATGACTATAAAAGGACTTGAAGGAAAAGAATTTTTTTTGTATTTTCATTTAGAAACAAAACTAACGTTTTTCAATTTCTTCAAATTGGCCACAACAACATGATAATTCATTTGAAAACTAGAAAAAAGAAAATCTTGAAGCATACCTGGAAAATGTACTCAAAATTATGTTATGTAAGAAATGCAAAGAGAATTAACACCTCTAATCTTTGCAATTGATCCTCGAACCTCGTACATAGAATGTAAGGAAACCAGAAATCAAAACAAGGATTTCTACTATCAAGAATATGCTTAGAAAATTATAAGCACAACTCAATGTATGGTGAAACTCAATCTTACAACATGAAACCACTCGAACGACAAAGTTCACTGCTATCATGATAATCCTCAAGTAACAGAAAATTTGAATGCTTATAGAGCAATAGGAAAATCTTACATCATCGTGACAAAATCAATCTTGAACCAATCATATTCTAAAAATACAATTATAACAATTTGGCATTCCAACCAAATAAAACTTTCCATTCAGGTCAAAGTTGTTCATTACTTGTCAGAAAAACTTTAAACTTATTCTATTGGTTTGTTTTCGAACTTTTTCACACTACATTGTTATCAACGAAATCTAAAACTTTCAATCACTTCCCTTTTAAACTTTCTATCAGTACAAGGTTGAAAATCCCATTGATGATCGATGTTAATAAAAATGTTTCGTGCTACACTTATCATCGCTGAAATTTTGGAATTTCCATTGGTGAACTTTTGAATTTTCCATCGGCGATGAAAATGAACAATACAAAAACTCAGCAAAATAACTCAAAATTCTAAGAAATTTTTTGGATTTTTTTAAGCAGAAAATCAATCAAAACTTGAAAGAAAAAAATTGATTTTTAAGTTAAGCAAAGAGGATAACGAAAAAGTGGTGCCCAAAATTTGAAAAAAAAACAGGTTGCAGTGTGGACTCAACAAATGGAAATTCACTAGACATACTCAAAATCTCTACATACATATCTTTAAACAAAACAAATCAATTTCAAGTAGAGTGGAAGGTAAAAGAAAACTTAGAACAAAAAGTGTTCATAAATTCTCTTATAATTAAATTTGAAGTGAATATTTGCCTTGTAATGAAATGTTTAGCTATTTAGTCAAGTAGAATGATAAATTCATTTGATTGACAACTTAATCTTTGATAAAGGACGTGACTTAGATCACTCTTTCACTATCATGAGGTTTTAGAGATCTCAAAGTGATCCTATCATTCTTTTGGTGTTGCTCCGCTACTAGTGAGCATCCATAGCCCTAATGGAGTCACCTTGATATCACAAACCTTGTTCCACTTCCAACAAGCATCCATAGCCTTGATCGAGATATCTAAATTCCCTCATTAGATAACATGTTTCACCTTAATATATTATCTTCCTTGAACACTTTCTAAAATGTTCTTTCATTTCTTTTATTCCCCCTTTTTTTGTATATGTGTTTTATATTTTTTTGTTTATATTGTCATTATTTCTTTTAAACGAGAGAGAATAAGGTGAAACAAATGATTTAAGCTTCTAAGGATTATATATGTTAGTGAATATATGAATCAAGTACTTAGGCATTAGAATTGTCCCTTTAAGAGAAATATGGCATCTATTGATCTCTCCTCGTTACTTAGGTCTTCTTTATAAACATTATGACTTATTTGACCATTCATTATTGGTAGCAACTAGTCCTTCCACTCACAAAGGCATTGAATGTTTCCAAAATTGCATATAAATTAATGAAATTATTAATCACTCTCTGGCCCCTTTTTTAGTTCATGGATAACTCACTTTACTTTTGATAGAAGCAAGAATTAGGTGTGCAACAAAAAAATAGGTTCCTTATTTCATCGGGTATTGAAAACCCAATATACCTTAAAAATGTGATAAGGGAAAATGAAATGCAATCAAAACATGTAAACTAAGCAATGGAAAATATAATTGAATGAAATCAAAATTAAACCAAAATTGTTAAAAAGAAGCAAAAGACTATATACATTTGATTGATTGTGAAAAACAATCAAGTGAAATAATGGTTCCAAATCCATCCATTGACAAGAAGGGAATCAAGTTCACCTTCCAGGATTTGTAACATGTACATGCCAACTCATATTTTCTCTACAATATGGTAGGGGCCAAGCCATAGATTATGAAATTTAGTATGCTTTCCTTTGGGCTCATTGAATTTGTCCCATTTAAGGACCAAATTACCGATCTCAAATTTTTTTCATCATCCTTGTGTTTATCAAACCATCTTACTATGATTTGTTGATGAGCTACAAGTTTACGTTTATCTTTCTCCCTTTCCTCCTCCAACATAATCAATGTATCATTTTTATTCTAGAGGGGAGAAGAAGGTTGGCCCTTTGAATCTTGGGATAGTGGTAATGATGGCAAGAAAATTCTTGGTGGAAGAATCACTTCTTGCCCATAAACCAAATAGTAAGAAGAAGTGCCCAATGCTTCTTTAGGTGTGACTCTATCAGCGCATATAACATTGGACAAAGAATTATGTCAGTTATTATGGTTCTCATCTACAATCTTCTTAAGATACAAATTAAATTCTTTTTTGGTGACTCAGCTACTACATTATCTTATGGACAATAGTTAGTTGAATATATAAGAATTATACCTTTATCTAAAGAGAATTTAGGCAATAATGAGAAAGAGAAGTATGAAGCATTGTTAAACACAATGACTAAAGGAACTCCAAACTTGGTGATCAAATGTTACGCCAAGAATTGTATAATCACCCATTTATTTACTTGTGGCAATGGTATATCCCCATACCATAAAGTAATGTAATTCATTGCATATAAGATGTAGTTGTGTCGTTTTGATGTATGTTAGTCTATTTCTCCTATAATATAAATGCCCCACTACTCAAAAGGTCTATTGATCGAGACAGGTTGCAAGGGTATCAATGATTTATTATCCCTTCCCATGCTTAGTTGACAGGTTTTACACTTTTGTGCATAAGCATAATCATCTCGAAAGAGAGTTGGCTAGTAGTATCCAACTCTCAAAATCTTGTCAGTTGTGGTTTCGTCGGCAAAATGACCTCCATTTGGACCATCATGGAGATCTTTCAAAACCTTTTCAACATCATCCTTTTCCAAACATCTAACAAATACTCCATATTCTTTTCTAAAAATAACACGAAATCCCACTAGCCTATCTTATCTCCTACCAAACATCTTGATAGATTTCCAAGGCTTCTATTAATCACTTCAGTCTATCCATCAGTTTGCAGATGGTATGTGGCATTGAACTACAATATTGTTTCAACTTTCTTTCACAAGGTCCTCCTTAAATGACCAATAAATTTGTTTTCCATGTCTACGGTTATATCTCCCAACAAGCAATGAAAAAAAACTACTTCTCTAAAGAACAAACAACTATGTTTTCTACATCACTAAGTTTTCTTGTAGGGAATGAAATATGCCATTTTCTAAAATCTCTCTACAACTAATAAGATAGAATCAATACCTCATTTGTTTCTTGGTAATCCCAACATGAATTTCATGCTAATATATTCACATGTTTTTTCTAGTATTGGCAATTGCCTATTTAGTATAGTAATTTGGCTTTTCTCCTTTGAATGCTCGCAAAAATTTACAATATCTCCCATCAACCAATTTTGGCCTTATCCATGCCAAAATGTCCACTCAATCCACCATTATGCAGTGCTCTTATGACGTTCTCCCTCATTGACCCTCTTAAAATGCACAACTATTGATTTCTAAAAAAAAATCCTTCTTGGATGAAGAAATCCAAGAATGGAGTTTATTACTCCATAACTCTTTCTTGGACTTCCATGCTTCAACAAAATCTACATCTTTATCATACATTTTATTTCTCTCATCCAACCCTACCATCTCCACAATCATGGTACTAAGAAATGTTTCCCTTCTACTCAAGGCAGCAATAACTCAATTTGACCTTTTGGATCCATTCTTTAGCACAAACTAGTAGCTCTGCAAGAAATCAAACTAGTTCTTGTGTTGTTAATTCAACTTCACTTTTTTATTTGTGTATTAAAACCCTTAATGATCGATGTAAAGTACATATTCCTTGGGTGGCAAGTATTTTGTAACATCCCCGACCACCCAAGCCAGGAAGCGCTACTACAAAAGAAACTGTTATGTTCAAGCTCTGTTCTGATAATCAAAATGCCATACCCAAGCATAAACTTGTTGGTATATGGAAGACATATCTCTTTTTTGGAACATCATACATATAAACTTAAACAAATAATATGAATTCTACTAATACACAAATTAAATGCGGAAATCATAGTAGAACATACATACAGCAACACATGTCATTCTTATAAATATAAAGACATGTACAGAATACACATCATACAAGTTAACATAGAAATGGTACTTATATTTTTATGAGAAGACCACCAACTGTGTGCATACCTTCCACGAAGCTCCCAGCCTTAGACCATGCTGCTCCAAGCTATTGACAGTGGGTCACCCCCGAGCTGGGACTAAACTCCACCCAGGTTAAAGGGATTCCTAGGCTAGGCTAAGACTACGGAAAGTTGTGCAATGCAATAGGAAGGATTCCCTCCCAAGAGCCTACTTACACCCACCACTCATAGAATCGCATTCCCCACATGCATGTCCCACCCCGGGAATATACACCTTCATTGTTCCATATTCCATCGACTGCTCCACTTCCCTTCCAGGGCTTAAGAAACAGGTCGGATCAGGAATTATCAGAGCTCTATAGTTGTTGTTGAACTCCCTCCAATAGAAATCACTTCCCTAGAAATCTCTCTCACTTGGAGAGAGTTTCTCACAGGCATGACAACCTGCTTCTTCAATCCATGGGCCTGACAACCCACCTCTTCAAACCACAGGCCTGACAACCTTCTTCTTATGTCCAACTCCTAAGTCAAATGGGTAACCACGGTACCAAAATTGGGTATGGGTTCTGGTAATGACAGCAAGCCACACCAGTCCAGAGAAAACATGGGTAGCAACATCAAAATGGCTAAGGTGTGATCTAGCTCAGGAAATGCGAAGTCATGTTGGATTCATAGAAAAAATGGGTTAGCTTCACGGGTTGCAAGTATCATAGGTTGCAAAGGTCAACAATGGAGGTCATGGCTCATCTTGTGAGTGTGTGTGTGCATGGGGCGGATGGAAATAATCGCTAGTAAACCCCCACAATGACGGATTTCCCCCCATAAAACTACATGCCCCAAGTTGACACATGGCTCTCTTAGGATATTTTTCCTCTCCACTTGGAGTTTGTTCCTTTCCCAAAGGAACATAGGATAACAAGGGTTATTTCCCAAACCTTAGTATTTTAGGAAAATACATTATAATATTCCCTTGGGGTTAAGCCCTCAAGATTAGCCCTTTTTCCTAGCCTCTCAGACCCATCCCTTTCCCTAGCCAGTGGAGCTTAGTCCCCCTTAACTCTTTTTGCATGGTTGGTCTACACACAGCGATGTAATTATTTTAATGGTGCGAGTATTTACATATACAAAAATCAGGCTCCCTAGCCTTCAGCATCTAGGCTCTTCAGCCTAATAAACACATAATCCTCCCATATTATAAACATTTGGCTCACCATCCTATAAACATCATTAAACATCATTACAATTCAGCAGGGGCTCGGCCTTGGGGTATTACAATCCCCTCCCCTTATTTATGCATTGTCCTCGGTGCATCTTACTTACATAATATCAACAAGATTTCCAAAATCTTCAAAACGATGTGAGTATTATGCCTGCATAGCATCTTCATGCTCCCAAGTTGCGTCCTTGGGACCATACCAAGTCCATTGGACCTTTACAATCTCTATGGATCGATTCCAGAGCTGTTTGATTTTCCAGTCTAGAATGCATACTGGATGCACTTGAAAAGTGCTTCTTTGCTCCACCTAAATCACATTCCAATCAATAACATGATTAGCATCAATTATATGTTTCTTTAGAAATGATACATGGAATACATTATGAATAATCATAGATGCATGTAATGCAAGCATGTAAGCTACTAGCCTAATCCTCTATAGGATTTCAAATGGCCCACAATATATGGTTGCCAACTTGGAACAGTCTCCCAACTTCAAGGAACTTTTGTTGGCCTTCGCCTTCAAGAAAACATAATCACCCACTTTAAATTCCATGTGAGTTCTGCCCTTGTCAGCATAGATTTTCTGCCTGTCTTCGGTGGCCTTTAAATTCTATTTTATCTTTGACATCTGCTCTTCCCTTTCTCTGAGCAACTCTGGTCCAACTACTGCTCTATCAATTGGGTTGTCCTAGCTTATTGGTGTGGTGCACTTTTTTCCATAAAGTACCTCAAATGGGCTCATCTTCAGAGATGCATGATACCCATTGTTGTAGGAAAATTCTACCAAGTGTAGATAATCTTCCCATTTAGATGGTTTTTCCATCATGTACATTCTTAGCATATCCTCTATCACTTATTTCACTCTTTCTGTTTTCCCATCAGTCTCAGGATGATAAGTTGTGTTGAAGTTCAGATTTTTTTGAACCCTTTGAATAATCCCTTCCAGAAATTTGAGGTAAACTTTGGGTCTCTGTCAAACACAATTGTCTTGGGTATGCCATGCAATCGTGCTACTTCCCTCATATAAATATCAGCAACATTGGTTTCCTTGTGAGTAACCTTCATAGGAATGAAATGGGCATCTTTAGTAAGATTTTCCACCACCACCATGATAGCATCATGATGCTTGCTTTTTCTGGGAAATGTTAAAATATTGTGTAACTACAAAGAATATTCTTATCCCCTTTTGTGGATAAAGATAAAATATATTTATTGTTGATTAGATCAATCCCCTTTTGTGGATTGATCATCTTGAGCATTGTAATTGACCAAATCCATTTTGCGGATTGGTCAAACCCTAATTGTAATAGGCTAAATGAAAAGATGTCCCTAGAATATATTAAAGTGGTTATAACCACCCAGAATGAGAAGTCGGCCCAGCAAGAATATATTAAAGTGGTTATAACCACCCAGAATGAGAATTCGACCCTACCAGTGAAAACACACATGTTCAACACCTTCCAGATTGTATAAATAAGAGAGGCCAGTGCCTCATTTGGACACACACTCAACTCACTCATCTAGTGTGCAAGTATTGAAGGAAGTTGCAATTACCAGTTGCCGGAAGAAGGAAGAGAAAGAGAGGCGCATTCTTGGGAGAGGAATTTTTGTGTTGCTTGGTTCATTATCTTAGCATTGTATTGGCTATCTATATTAAGGAAGTTTTGTTGGGTTTTCTTCCCCTTGAGGGTTTCCCAGGATAAATGCTTGTGTACTCTTGTGATTGTGTTTCTCTCAGTGATCATGTCTATGCTATTGTTATCTAGTAAATTGAAAGTAACCTAATAATAGCAGAAACTTTAACATGGTATCAGAGCTAAGATGAAGAGAGCATCTTCCACAGGAAAAAGAAAAACATCATTGTTGCTGTACATGAAAATTAGGGTTTTTTATTAAAGAAGGTTTTCAACCTCAAATCCATCTAGAAAGGTGAGACCTAACTGAAGAAAAAATTTGGCATCCTCGGCGCACTTTTTCAGTGGACAGATCTCCTGGAAAGTGAAACCCTAGTTTTCACAAAGTACCAAAAAACCAGAAGTACCAGAAAACCAGAAGCACTAGTCCAGAAATCCGCAGATCAATTTTGGAGGGGTAAAAGTTGGATTTTCTGAAATCTAAACACACCAGGCTACTCGCCTCAGTCCAACACATCTTTTGGTGAGTTCAGTTTTCAGATCCAAGTAATTTTTTTTTTTTATTATTTCTATAGCCCGGAGGGCTAGGGTTCTTTCTACTGCAAGAAAGAATGGCTACCAACATGAGGGTAGAAGACAGGCTGGAAGGATCTAGAAACTTCAGATCTTGGAATCATAGGTTGCAGATGATTCTATATGAGAATGATCTCCTAGAACATGTTATAGTGGGTGTACCAGAACGAAATGAAGAAGAGCAAAAGACCAAGCATAACAAGAATGAAAAGAAAGAAAAGAGAATCGTGTCAGATTCATTGAAGGATCACTTTATCCCTCATATATCCGAACTATATACATCAAGGCAATTGTATGAAGCAATCAGTAGGTTATATGAAAGAAAAGACATCAGCCAGAATCTTACCTTAAGAAATCATCTTCGTAATATGAAGATGGACATCTCAGAATCTGTCACATCCTATCTTATGAGAGTTTCTCATATCAAAGATTAGCTTGCAGCTATTGGATATGTCATTAGTGACAAAGAACTTGTAACCACAGCCCTATATGGGTTTCCAACATTTTGGATTCCTTTTGTACAAGGAGTGTGTGAAAGAAGCAAGTTACCCAAGTTTGATAAGTTATGGGCAGATTGCACAGACGAAGAAACTAGACTTGCAGACCAATAGAAGAGATTAATTATCGATGAAGAGGAAGCTCTTACAACTCAAAAGAACAAAAGAAGTTCCATCAGGAAGAACAATAAAGAAGCTAACTCCGTAAGAGTTACAAATAAGAAGAGAGATGTTTCAAAGATCAGATGCTACAACTGTCAAAAGTTGGGACACTTTTCTTATGACTATCCTCAAGGAAAAGGGAAAATAAAGCATCAAGCACATGTGGCAGAGGAAGAGGAATCTCCTCCCTCAAAGAAAGCTTTAACAGAAATTAAGGATTATGTACTTTAAGTTGAAGATAGTTGATCTAAAGAAAGATAGCAAATGGTGGATTCAGTGGAGCCTCCCCACACAAAAACAAAAGATAAGTATTCATGTTTATTCTTAGTATCTTGTTTACTTTAATACTTTATCATTACAAGTTAGATTTTTGTGAGAATGTTAATTAACCTCGTTTTATTTCAGTATCTATGTAGACTTATGAAGGAAGTATCAAAGAAGAGGATGAAGAAAGAGATAAAACATTTATTTCATGTATGATCACTCATGAGAGTGACAAAGAAAGCATACTGTAAATAATTTTACAAGTCTCAGAAGAAAGAAATTATGTCGTGACTTGTAGAAGTTAAACAACATGAGAAGGGCATATGATATGGTGATAGTCAGTAAAGACCAGACAATATCCAATACTTATATAGGAGCAGGAGGCTCCTAAAGATGTAGATCAGAAATATTCAAGATGAAGAAAAGGATGGATACTCAGATATAGTGGATGAGATGCAAGTAACTACAGGTTGCTCCAGTACCATTCTTATATATGCAGAGGGAGCAGGTTGATCCAGTATGAAGACAGAAATAAAGAAATATTCAAACTCAAGAAAGCACCCAGGATATTACAGAAGAAAAATTCAAGGATGATGATTAGAATCTATTAGCCTAGTGCAAGAGGGAGCCATGTCTCTGAGTTTGAAATGAAGGATCATGATTTTATGCAGTTAGAAAAGAAGATGGATGGTACCCATATATTTTGATCAAGATAAAACTTATCCAGTAGATGGATGGTTCCTAGTAGATGGGTAGCATGGTATTATACCATTGAAAGGTTTTGGACCACAAGAGATTTTTTTTTAGATCCCATAGCTAGACCTTTGTAGAGAAGGAGAAAGAGAAAAGACCTTCGTAGAGAAGGAAAGAGAAATCCCATGGGTAGACCTTCATAGAGAAGGAAAAGAGATGAGACCTTCATAGAGAAGGAAGAGACCTTCGTAGAGAAGGGGAATGAGAAATTTTCCAAGGTTGGCCTCTGTCCAAGTGTTGAGTTTTGGATAATCTAGAGACATGCTAGAATACCCTCGTAGAGAGGGGTGTGACCACCCTTGTAGAGAGGAATGTGGATGTTTCTCCAAGGGGCAGCGGGCAGATACTCTCCTCTGTCAAAGGATGGAGTAGCCTGGAACACAAACCTTGACCATGTGGAATGGTTAGCTGGATCTTGAGGTTTGTGTCGTGATCCTACGTGGATCATGGAAAGGGAGTCTAGTCTTGCCCAGAATAGCATATTAGCTTCTCTAGTTCATGTGGGATGACTAGGAGTGAAGCTATGGTAGTAGTCCTCCCCAGTCGATGGGTGGGATATATGACTACAAGAGAAGGGAGAACATAAAAGGAAAGGAAAAATTCATAGAATATCTTATGTGTGAAGATAAGACATCTTCTGTGTGAATATAAGAAAGAAGTATCTTCTACGTGAAGACGAAAGAAAGAAAGAGTATCTTCTGCACAAAGATAAAGAGAACAAAACTTTTGATGATTTATAGATATGCTAGTCAGTGATCATGATGCTAGATGACCAAGTGGATTATATTGATGCCTCTTGTTATCCAGTTGATGATGTTACCCAGTTGATGATGTTGCCCAGTTGATGATGTCATCCAGTGGATGTTGCTGCCTAGTTGATGTTGACATCCGGTGACCTACCAAAAGATAAAGAATATCCTTCTTGTTAAGAGGGAGTGTTAAAATATTGTGTAACTACAAAGAATATTCTTATCCCCTTTTGTGGATAAAGATAAAATATATTTATTATTGATTAGATCAATCCCCTTTTGTGGATTGATCATTTCAGGCATTGTAATTGACCAAATCCCCTTTTGCGGATTGGTCAAACCCTAATTGTAATAGGCTAAATGAAAAGACAGCCCCAAAATATATTAAAGTGGTTATAACCACCCAGAATGAGAAGTCGGACTTGCTAGTGAAAAGACACATGTTCAACACCTACTAGATTGTATAAATAAACGAGGCCAGTGCCTCATTTGGACACACACTCAGCTCACTCATCTAGTTCGCAAGTATTGAAGGAAGCTGCAGTTACCAGTTTCCGGAAGAAGGAAGAGAAAGAGAGGTGCATCCTTGGGAGAGGAATTTCTGTGTTGTTTGGTTCATTATCTTGGCATTGTATTGGCTATCTACATTAAGGAATTTTTACTGGGTTTTCTTCACCTTGAGGATTTCCTAGGATAAATGCTTGTGTACTCTTGTGATTGTGTTTCTCTCAGTGATCCTGTCTATGCTATTGTTATCTAGTAAATTGAAAGTAACCTAATAATAGCAGAAACTTTAACAAGAAATTTGGTGATGAAATCCATTGTCACCACTTCCCACTTCCACTCAGGAATGGGCAATGGTTGTAGCAACCCAATGGGGTGTCTATGCTCAACCTTGACTTTTTTATACTCCAAAGATTTATCAATATACTCAGCAATTTCCTTCTTCATGCCTGGCCAATAGTATTGGCTCTTGATTGCTGCAACTGTTTTCTGATATCCTGGGTGTCCCACATAAGGTACAGTATGCATCTCTTTCAAAAATGTAACCCTCAATTCATGAGAATTGGGTACATAAATTATGTTCATGTACAAGAGAATTCCATCATTTCCCAATTCATAATCTTCAACTTTCTATTGCATTTTACCTTGCTGTAATTTTGTTACCAACTCCATGTACTGCAAATCAGCTTTTGGAGCCTCAGAAATTTTTCCTTTAAGATCAGTTTGATACATGCTAATGGTTGTAGCATGCAGTTCATGTACTCTCCACTTTGTTCTATTTTCCTTTGATGTGCTTGATATCAAAGTCATACTCACAGAGGAATTCCAACCATATTCTCTACCTAGCATTCAAATTTGGTTGATCAAACAAATACCTCAAACCATTATGGTCTATCCTCAGCTCAAACCTCTTTCCCATGATGTAGTGCCTCCACTTCTTCAAGGCGTGCACTATGGCTACCAACTCCAAATTGTGAGTGGCATAGAGCCTTTCATGCTCTTTAAATTTTCTGGATTCAAACATACCACAAATCAGTTATGAATAGGGACTCCACCAAGTCCTTCTTTGCATGCATCTTTTCAAACCAAAAAATCTTCATTCGGATCTACAATCCCCATAATTGGAGCACTGGTTAACAAATGCTTCAATTGTTGGAAGCTCTTTTCACATTCTGTTTTCCATTGAAACTTCACCCCCTTCCTTTGCAAGGAAGTGATTGGGTGAGAAATCCTCGAAAACCCTACAATGAATCTTTTGTAGTAGGTAGCTAGACCCATGAAGGATCTGACTATTGTCACATTCTTAGGTGTTTTCCACCCTTTAAAAGATTCAATATTTTCAGGGTCCATTGTCATCCCTTCTTTAGATATGATATGCCCCAAATAGTGAATTTGGTTCTGATAAAATGAGCACTTGCTCAATTTGGCATACAACCGGTGCTCTCTAAACACTTGTAACACCATCCTCAAGTGATTCTCATGCTCTTGTTCTGACTTGGAATACGCAAGGATGTCATCCAAAAAGACAATGACAAACTTGTCTAAGTAATACCGGAAAAAATCATTCATCGAGCACATAAAAATAGCTGGTGCATTTGATAACCCAAATGGCACCACTATGAACTCATAATGACCATACCTTGTCCTAAAGGCAGTCTTGTTGATGTCTTAATCTATGATTATTACCTGATGATAACCATATCTGATATCAATCTTTGAAAATATCCTTGCATCCTTTAACTGATCAAAGAGATCATCAATCCTTGGCAAAGGATAATTTTTCTTTATAGACACTTTGTTTAATTGTCTGAAGTCAATACACAACCTCAATGTCCCATCTTTCTTCTTCACAAATAAAATTGGGGCACCCCAAGGTGACACACTTGGGCATATATACCCCTTCTTCAGAATCTCTTCAAGCTGCATTTGCAACTCATTCAGATCTAGTGTACTCATTCTGTAGGGAGTCTTTGATACTGGAGTTGCTCCTAGCATCAAATTTATAGAGAAATCAATATCTCTCTTTGGGGGTAGTCCTAGTATCTCCTTAAACACATCCCCAAAATATTTCAGGACTATATGATCCTCAAGATTTGGCACCTTATCCTTAGGTGTTTCCTCCATATGAGTTGTAAATATTTGGCAGCCCTTCCTGTAGTACTTCTTCAATTTCATTGTTGAGATCTCTTGGACAGTAACTTCCCTAGGAATTTATTGAACTATTCTTGGGTTCCCTTCCTCATTCAGGCAAGTAAATGCCTTGTTATGACAGTCTAAGATAGCATGGTGTTGGTCCAACCAATCCATAGCAATCAAACATATGAGCCCAATGGCAGGATGTTCAAATCTGCCTTGGTACTTATCCCATTCATGTCCATTAGACATGATTTAACCAGCTCGCAACTTTTCTCTTGGCTCTCGTAGCGAATTGTACCATCCAAGATTTTCCATGCTTGCTTCTTGGAAAATGAAATCTTTCCACTACCTTAGGATATATATAGCTATGACTAGCTCCTAAATATATTAAAATAGTAAAGGAATGGTTGTTGATCATACCTTCTACTTCAATCATGTGTGATTGAAACTTTACTTGCTTGTTGTCTAGGGATGCATAGATCCTTGGTACACTTTTTCCCATGTCCTCCATTGTTTTTAGTTGTTGTACATTATGGAAATATATCACTTTGTCACTTTTGTGAGGACAATATTTATACTTATGGTCTCCTTTACAACCCCATCATTGAATGGGTGTCTTCCTTGGCCTTTTCCCACCTACCTCAGTCATTATGTGCTCTCTAAAAGATGGTTCTCCTTGAGGACTGTTTCTGAAAACTGGTATCTTGTTTCCCTTCTTCCTTTGTTCCCTCTTAAACTTCTTCTTGTCTTCCCAATCTCTTTGGAAAGTAGGCTTTCCTTTATTTTGATCATATAATCACTTGGCTCTACTTATGGTTTCCTCCAAAGTCTTGGGATCATCATATTGAATCTTGTCACTGATAAAGGATGGCATCCCACTTAGATACCTCTAAATCTTAACAGTCTCATATTTGATGAAGGATACATACTTCAACAGTTCTAAGAATCTCATTTCATACTCATAAATATTCATGCTACCCAGTTTGATTAAAAAAACTCTTTCATATTTTTGTCATAATACCTCTTGGTCAGGTATTTCTTCTCAAAATGATTCTTGAATTCCTTCCAAGCCACGTTTTTATCTATGATGTGCTACACTAGCACAAGTTGATCCCACCACATGGATGCCTTTCCTTTTAGCTGATAGATAGAAATTCTTCCTTCTGCATGAGAAGAATAATTATGCAGTTGTTAATATTTTCTCATGCCTAGCAGCCATGTCTCAACATCTTCATCCTTCTTTTGTTTACCATCAAAAGTAGGAGGTTTGACCTTGTTCATTTCTCCTTTCAATTCATCCACCCCAGACCTCCTATGCTTCCTAACACGGGATGGACTTGATTTTTTGTGTGATCTCCTATTGGAATGCCTTTAGGAGTGATGGTGATGTCTTTTATCACTCATTGATCTTCCTTTTTCCTCAAGCGTCTCGTGGCTTCCTGATTTGCTGGAGCCACTCTCCTTATCCAAATTATTTTCAATTGTGTTCAGGCTTTTCATTAACTTCATATTGAAGTCTTCCTGCTATTCCTTGGCCTTCATAAGCATTCCATTATCATCCTTGTGGCTCTGGACATCTGTTTGCAATTTTCTGAGGATCTCAACCAGATTTATGTCTTCCTCCTTTCCTCCTCCATGTCCATTGGAGTTGGTTCCTTCCATACCCAACTGGACATTCATCCCTCTGATTTCATATTCTTGGTTGTAGACTATCTGTGTATCACCCATCTCACTACACTTTGTGATAACTCTGTTATGTTCTGGCAGATGTTAATTTTGCAAAAATGTACAGCCAACAGAACTTTGTCAGGCTAATTGTTCTCACTAATTTCATGAAAACATGAACCATTCTAATTCATTTATATATCAGACTTATTTTCTGATGATTTCCTGAGAAATTGACTGTTCAGATCCAATTTCTAGGTGAACATTTATCTTCTACTATTCAATACCTTTCCAATTCCTGCTTCCATGCTCAATTCTGAGTTTTGAGCAGGAAGTTATGGATATTTGAACAATTTGTCTTTTCAGGGATGCAATCCCTATACCTGGATTCTTCCATATCGGAATATAATTAGGTCTTTACAAATTAAAAATTCCATGGGCTCCTTCTCTAATCCCTTCTCTATTTTCAAAAACAATTTCTGGGAACTTGGCCCTTTTTCTTCATCCCCCAATCTCATGTGACACAATGCTAATAGATAGGTGCTTATATTGTGCTTCAGGCCTCCGGGGTTCCATAAATTCATGGCTTAGAAGGATCTTCCTTCATTACAATCCATTTCCTTCGAATGCCAATTCTTCAAATACTCAGGGGACATACTAATCGACGGTCCTCATTCTTTTTTTAGATATATAGTGGATAGGAGCTCCAGGACTCAAGGCTTCGGTGGGTTCCAAATCACTTCTCTACAAATATCTTGGAGTGTCAAATCACCATAAATTCTCTCTCTTTCCTCCATGTTTAATCTCTCAATCAACGGTCGATACTAACTCCGGCCTCCAGGAGTTCTCGACTCAAAGCAACCTACAACTCAATTCCTCTGGAGTACCAAGTATTTGGACCTTGGGATCTGGTGACACGCGTCCTCTGTGATCAATGGTTGAGATGGAATCTGGCCTTCGAGCCTCCGAAAGTCCTCGGCCTCAATTTTTTATGCCTTGAATCCTCTGGAGTGTTAAGTCTCTAGACTACGGTATCTACTGGCATGCGTCCTCTCCCAATCAACAGTGAGGATTTACTACGCTCTTTGGAGATTCTGGGTTTCACCTTACTTAGTTGAATTGGTGAACTCTTGGGGTCCACTTAGTACTACACACCCGGGGTGCTACATGTCAGAAACACAGGGTGACACATGGCCTCACCATCGAGTGACACATGTTAGGTCATAATTGGAAACTAAGGCTTGTCAAAGGTACAAAAACAAGTGACACATGGAAGACTTAAGGTAGGTCCACGTCACCCTAGATGAAATCATCATGCCATGTCATATACGACGCTTTGAGACTTCGGTGATTTCTTCTCATCAACACTTTTTCAAAATTGTCCATGTCATATCCAATGCTTCGGGACTTCAGTGATTTATTCTCATCGACACTTTTTCAAAATTGTTGAACTGTCGATCAGGTCCACGTCATATATGATGCTTCAGGACTTTGGCAATTTCCCATTAGTACTTAAATTTTCTCCCGAAATTCTCAAACTCCCGGGGTCCACATAGTACAGTTGTCATCAATCAAAGTGGTGACACGTGGCCCCACCGTCGAGTGTAACATGTCAGGTCCCAATCGATACTAAGGGTCTATCAAAAGTAAAAAAACAAGTGACACGTGGAAGACTCAAGGTAGGTCCACATCACATTAGGTGACATCATCATTCCATGTCACTTCAGCGCTCCGAGACTTCGGGGATGTCTTCATCCCGCACAACCACAAACCATTTCCTCCGGAGTGTCGAATTCTCGAACTTTCATACACTTGATAATTCGTTGACATGTGTCTCTAATATTGAACATCTAGATTCACTCCGGAGTTTGGGACTTCGAGACTTCGGAAGGAAGTCCATTCTGCACACACTTCCACTAATTTCCCCGAACTTCAAACCACCGAACTACCTGGGAAATATAATGACTTTCCTCCTCCCGAATGATCTACGATTGAGAGTCACTCTGGGACTTCGGAGCTTCGTTCTTCGGCTCCTTTATCAAAAAAACTTAAAAACTCTTCAAAGTAACAAATTATGAAGGACTTAATGGTTAATTATCGTGCACCTTCTCCAAATATGATGGTTGTGAGGGATCTGTCTTCTTCCGAACAGATCCAACGGACCAAATTTAAACTGTGTGGTCCAATACCACAATTTCCATGGTCTCCTTTCTCTGTTAACTTTCTCGAACCGCTATACCTCTTGATATTTCCAATACCACCCAAGAGCTCTCTCAGCGCCGCTCTGGCACTCTGTACATCAATTCCTTGTGGAATTTTGACTCCAAATTCCACATTTGTAGCCCATCCAGGTTCAGTTTTGAAACCATGGGCTCTGATACCAATTTGTAACGTCCCCGGCCACCCAGGATGGGAAGCGCCACTACAAAAGAAACTACTATGTTCAATCTTTGTTCTAATATTCAAACTGCCATACCCAGGCATAAACATGTTGAGCTATGGAAGACAGAGCTATTTTGCGGAACATCATACATATAAACTTAAAAGATAATATGGATTCTACTAATACACAAATTAAATGCAGAAATCACAGTAGAACATCCATGCAACAACACATGCTATTCTTATAAATATAAATACATGTACATGATACACAACATACAAGTTAACATAGAAATGGTACTTATCATTTTATGAGAATACCACCAACTGCGTTCATACCTTCCACGAAACCTCCCATCCTTAGACCACACTACTCCAATCTATGAGCAGTGGGTCTCCCCCGAGCTGGGACTAAACTCTACCTAGGGTAAAGGGATTCCTAGGTCAGGCTGAGACTACGAAAAGTTGCATAATGCAACAGGAAGGATTCCCTCCCATGAGCATACTTACTCCCACCACTCACAGACTCTCATTCCCCACATGCATGTCCTGCCTCGAGAATATACACCTTCACTGTTCCATACTCCATCAGTTGTTACACTTCCCTTCCAGGGCTTCAACAATAGGTCAAATCAGGAATTCTCAGAGCTCTTTAGTTGTTGTTGACCTCCCACCAGGAGAAATCACTTCCCCAGCAATGTCTCTCACCTGGAGAGAGTTTCTCATACTCTTGACAACCTGCTTCTTCAATCCATGGGCCTGAAAACCCGCCTCTTCAAACCACGGGCCTGGCAACCTATTTCTTTTGTCCATCTCCTAAGTCAAATGGGTAACCATAGTAGAAAAATCAGGTATGGGATTTGGTAATGATAGCAAGCCACACCAGTCCAGAGAAAACAAGGGTATCAATAAAAAAATGGCTAAGGTGTGATCTGGCTCAGGCACTACAAAGTCGTGTTGGATTCACAGGAAAAATGAGTTAGCTTCATGGGTTGTAGGTATCAAAGGTTGCAAAGGTCAACAATGGAGGTCATGTCTCATATCATGAGTGCATGTGTGCATGGGAAGGATGGAAAGAATGGCAAGTGAACCCCCACAATGACGGATTTTCCCCCATAAAACTGCATGCGCCTAGGTTGACATGTGGCTCTCTTGGGAGCTCATTCCTCTCCACTTGGAGTTGATTCCTCTCCCAAAGGAACTTAGGATAACAGGGGTTATTTCCAAAACCTTAGTATTTTAGGAAAATACATTATAATATTCCCTTGGGGTTAATCCCTCAAGCTTAGCCCTTTTTCCTAGCCTCTTAGCCCCATCCCTTTCCCTACCCAGTGGAGCTTACTCCCCCATAACTCTTTCTTCGTGGGACACTCCACAATCATTGTCACCTTCTTTGGATTTATCTTCAATTCATCT